>CADCXT010005613.1:0-13781 GCA_902806775.1 Microtus agrestis
AAAAATGCAGTCTCTTCCTACTCTCTCATCTACTGGCACTTAAAGACCTCTCAGGCTGAACTGGAGACCAGGGTGTCATTTATAAGTGGGAAGCCAGAAACCTTAGGGGAGTCACAGGAGGACTAACTGCAGCACTTGATGCCTCAACCCTGCTAATGGCTGTAATATGGGCTTTGGCAGAGCACTACTCCCCTCTCTCTGTTTTTTTTTATTTTATTTTTCTCCATTAACAGCTTCACCTGGGTGTGGGGCAACAGAACCAATCCCAGTACAACCATGGGTGTGGGGTTCCCCATAGTCTCCCCAGGGCGATGGTTCCTGCAATGATCTCTAGGGGGAAACAGCTCCCAACAGATTCCCTCCCCCTCCCATACAAAGGCAGGCAGCTATCAAATGGAGAGCACCAGTCAGAGTCAACCATGGTGTCAGAGCAAAGGAGAAGGGACTGAGACAAGGAGAGACCCTCCTCTCGAGTGGTGAAGTAATCCCTCTCTCCTGGGAACAGAGGGGTGCCCGATGACTACTAGGTCGAGTGGGCACCAGGCCTTTTTTTTCCCTTACCCTTCCTAGGGTTCCCAGGGCCCTGCCTTAGGTTGGGGGATTATCCTGCCATAAGTCGCCCGTCCTTGGAGCTCCTCAAGTAAAAGGCATCTAGCAGGATTAAAGTAAGCAGATCACAGGGCACCCTGTCTTAGGCCATGTGGAGAGCACCCTCATACCTGAACCATGCCATGTTGAGCCGGTTTCTACAACCTCTGTATGGTGTGCTCTTCAGGCGAGGATCCACACTAACTCCCGTCATTGGGCCCCTGCGTCTGTCATTAATGAAAAGACTGTGAGGAGCTCCTCAAACAAAAGATATAATGATATCATTTTGGCACCAATAACTCCATCTCCAGATAAGAAGATAGGGCTTTTTCCCAACCCAGTATTCACCTTTTAGTCTGGCCTATGGTATGACCACATTCCTAAGTGCCTACTCCACATAAAGTTACGTGTGCTGCCTGCCAAAAAATTAGGGCAGTGTAAAAGGGATCAAAATCCAAAATTTTAAACATATGCATTAAAACCTAACACTTTACAACATGTGTCAAACTTTACCTATTCTCTGTTATTACTGCTACACAACGAAAAGGACTTGGGGTGGAGGGGGGACGATGTGCAGTGCTGGTATTGAAATCTCACTGACACCTTCCGCACTCCTTGTCAATTCCCGAATTTGTCAAATCAACTCTCGTGAATCTTTGGTGGGGGTTGGCCCTTTAATAACTCAGAGAAACAAGACTGGCCTATTGCATCCCAGAAACCTTCCAGTTCCTGAGTCCTAGCCCTGGAAGTCTCAAAGCCATCACATCCAGAAATCTCTCCAGTCCCTGCTAGTGGTGAACTCACTTCATCTTCCTCCCTCTGGCCTCTCCACGATTTCCATTCTCTAGACAACATGTCAAGAAGCGAGTCTTATAGGCACCGAGAGAGTGTGTCTTGAGGGCAGTTGGCATTTCTAGGACACGAGTGACATCACAAAATTCCGAGAGCTCTCTGGGATACCGTAGAATTTCCAGAGAAGGGACTGCTGATGTTGTGAGGCATGGCTTTTACATCCTTGCTAATACTTCTCCCCGAACTGACCAACCGACCAACCAAATGGAACCTGAGGTATCCTTTCCAGGAGTCTTTCCTGTGACACAGAGGGAGCCATTCAGGATCTTCTACTGCCAAAACCAGAAATTTCTCTCTGCTTCATTAAAATCTTTTCACTAATTCCTTCAACGAATGACCGACCCTTCCTTCCTCTCCTGAACAGATATTCATCCTCAGTAATATGAGAAATTAGGCCAGGAGGACACGGAGGATGAGGGTTGAGTCCTCTGAAGTGAACGAGCACATAGGGAATGCTAAACTTAAGGGAACTTGACTCTGAATGGCAGGAGATTAATAGCTGCTGCCAAGGCACAGATACAGGCATCGGGCTGAGGCACCAACTGGGCGGCTCTCCGTATCCTCCTGCATCATCAGAGCTGTGTGGGAAACTCAGCCCAAAGGAGGGGCCGTGTTTAAAGGGAGAGGGAATTTTCTAGGACAGCACTCTTTTCTTTTTCAGGTTTTTATTTTAACTAAGACAAAACTTCACCCAAAGTATGTTACAGGGATGGAGGTCATTAAGTTACTTAGTTAGTGTAATGCTGTTGGGCTGAGATAGAGTATAAGGTTGATGGGGAGTTATTTTTGAGAAGATTGTGTGCTAGTTTCTCATTAAGTCTCATTCTAAAGTGGTCAACTTTAAAATGAACTCCTTAAAATGCAATCTCTATGGCTAGGAATACACAGTGCATCATTCCTTGCCTTATGTAAGAGCGCAGCAGCTCTGGAGATGTCACTCTGGGGATGTGGCACTTCAGAATTAACTTTCCCCAGTCTACTTTCTTAGGATGCAGTCTCATTTTTTTCTTTTTTTCTTTCTTTCTTTTTTTAACACTGCTTATGACTGTAGTTGCAGTCTCATTTTTATATATATATATATATAATTTTATCATACATGTGCCTCGAACTAACGGGTCGAACAGTTGGCTCTCTGTGCACTCTCTCTTTTCACTAAACTAGAAGCAGGTCGACCAGTTATCCGATAAAATGTTTGGCCTTAAAATGCTAAGTACACAGGTCGACCAGTTGGCCTCGTGATATGGGTCGACCAGTTGTCTTTTCCCATGTCTTGATTGACTAATGTCATTTTATTTATTTATTTATTTATTTTCCATTAACAGCTTTAATTGAGTGTGGGGCAATAGAACTATTCTTAGCACAATTATGGGTGTGGGGTTCCCTACAGACTCCCCAGGGTGATGGTTGCTGTAATGTTTTTTAGGGGGAAACGGCTTCCAACAAATCCCCCTTTCTCTTATACAAAGGCAGGCAGCTATCATGTGGAGAGCACCAGTCAGAGTCAACCATGGTGTCAGACCAAAGGAGAAGGGACTGAGACAAGGAGAGACCCTCCTCTCGAGTGGTGAAGCAATCCACCTCTCCTGGGAACAGAGGGGTGCCCGATGACTCCTAGGTCGAGTCGGGACCAGGCCTTTTTACTTTCCCCTTTACCCTTCCAAGGGTTCCCAGGGCCCTGCCTTAGGTTGGGGGATTATCCTGCCATAAGTCGCCCGTCCTTGGAGCTCCTCAAATAAAAGGCATCTAGCAGGATTAAAGTAAGCAGATCACAGGGCACCCTGTCTTAGGCCATGTGGAGAGCACCCTCATACCTGAACAATGCCATGTTGAGCCGGTTTCTACAACCTCTGTATGGTGTGCTATTCAGGTAAGGAACAAA
Source organism: Microtus agrestis (assembly GCA_902806775.1). NCBI lineage: Eukaryota > Metazoa > Chordata > Mammalia > Rodentia > Cricetidae > Microtus > Microtus agrestis. Next base: position 3,320 of record CADCXT010005613.1, read on the forward strand.
CTAACTCCTCTCATTGGGCCCTTGCGTCTATCATTAATGAAAAGATTGTGAGGAGCTCCTCAGACAAAAGATATAATGATATAATTTTGCCACCAATAACTCCATCTCCAGACAAGAAGAAAGGGCTTTTTCCCAACCCAGTATTCACCTTTTAGTCTGGCCAATGGAATGTCCTCCTTCCTAAGTGCCTACCCCACATAAAGTTACATGTGCTGCCTGCCAAAAATTAGGGCAGTGTAAAAGGGATCAAAATCTAAAATTTTTAACATATGCATTAAAACCAAACACCTTACAGCATGTGTCACACATTTCCCAACATCTATAATCAGTTACAAATATCATTAGCTCAATTTCAGTAGAAGTACAATGACATACATTGTTGTTATCAAATACCACCAGTTCCAGTCTCTGAGCAACACTGTCAGGAACCCCCAATTTTCCCCCTTCTTAAGTGAAGAGAGGTTAGTATTTTGATTAAAATGAGTTCTGTGTCCCAAAGTTTAAAGCAGTCTGATGTTTAGTCTGCAACTCAGCTCCAAAGCAGACCAGAGTTCAAGCTGCAGAAGCAGTTTAGCATTTGTGCTCCAGGACAGGTGGGGGAATCTGGGTGAGGCGAGCTGGATTCAACTACATGAAGCACATCCTGGCCCTTATGTCAGCCGGGTCTCCCTGGACTCTGGAGGCAGGATGGATGACACCCTGCAGAGTGGTGTAGCTGGTTTTGTCAGCAGGCACTCCTTTCCTTGGGGGCAGGGAAGACAGGACAAAGGACCTCTCCTCAATCACCTCTGGGAGTCTGGAACTCCTCTTTGTCCACCGCCTCAACATCACGTCCAGATTTTATTTTCTTTCTGTGAAGAAAGCACAAACACCTCCTCGACCCTGGATATATATACAGGTCGGGTTTTTTCATGATGCATTGCAAGGGCTTTTTCACCTTGTCTTAGCAAAGGTCAGCTTGGTGTCATCAAGCCAGATCCGTTTGCATCAGGATCTCCTGGCAACTTTTATGAGTTCCTTTGAAGGTGCCTTGTTATGCTCCATAATTTTTATTATTATTAGCCATATATGCAGTTCCTCCATTGGAAGAGCCATTTGTAAAATTTAGCATAAAATCTTTTAAGGGATTTTTTGCTATAACATTAGCAAAATACATGTGCATAAATTATAGCAATGATCTGGGAAAAGACCATTGTTTTTGGCCTTTGAATTTAGCAAAGGCAATTGTCCAGGAATCAATCTTAAAATTATCAATGAATCTACTGTTTAGTATAAGAAACCTTGATCATAGTCAATATTTTATTAAACCATTATCCAGATCCTATCCTGTCCTTTTATATCAGACAGGCTACTGGTTTAAATTAAGAGTTTAATATGTTAACTAGCAAAACTGAGAAGATTTAGCCGTAAGCAGCATTTTTTATAAAACTGATGTAGAATAAGTTTTACATTTAATATACACACTTGCCATAGCTGAATTATAATTAATATACTGTATTTGTTGATTATTGTATACTTTATCTGTTGATTTATACTTTACCTGCTTGAGTACCTGTTAGGCAGCTGTTTTAAGTTCTCTATTGGAAACTGTTTTTTGTAAGAATTTTACCTAGCAGCTCAAGGTCTCCCATAAGATTATTATCACTAGAGCTTTAACCATTGGGCATCCAACCAAAAGTTTGTAAGAAATCCTTTTTTTAGTTTTTTTTATATTGGAAAAAAAGAAATTTCTGTCTCCTCCCCGCCTCCCATTTCCCTCCCCCTCCTCCCACTCATCCCCGCCTCCCCCCTCCTCCCCCTCCATATCCAGACCGAAGTGCAGTCAGGGTTCTCTGCCCTGTGGAAAGTTCAAAGTCCTCCCCACTCAATCCTGGTCTAGGAAGGTGAACATCCAAACTGGCTAGGCTCCCACAAAGCCAGAAGATGAAGTAGGATCAAAACCCGGTGCCATTGTCCTTGGCTTCTCAGCAGCCCTCATTGGGTTCACCTTCTTATTTAGCTTCTTTAGTATCACAGAATATAGACTCAATGACGATTATTTGTGACTAGAAATCAATTATGAGTGAGTACATCCCATGTTCCTCTTTTTGGGTCTGGGATACCTCACTCAGGATAGTGTTTTCTATTTCCATCCATTTGCATGCAAAATTCGAGAAGTCATTGTTTTTTACCGCTGAGTAGTACTCTAATATGTAAATATTCCACACTTTCTTCATCCATTCTTCCACTGAAGGACATCTAGGTTGATTCCAGATTCTGGCTATTACAAACAATGCTGCTATGAATATAGTTGAACAAATGCTTATGTCATATGATAGGGTATCTCTTGGGTATATTCCCAAGAGTGGTATTGCTTGGTCCAGGGGTAGGTTGATCCCGAATTTCCTGAGAAACCGCCACACTGATTTCCACAGTGGTTGCACAAGTTTGCATTCCCACCAACAATGGATGAGGGTACCCCTTCCTCCACAACCTCTCCAGCTGAAACTATCATTGGTGTTTTTGATTTTAGCCATTCTGTCAGGCATAAGATGATATCTCAAAGTTGTTTTGATTTGCATTTCCCTGATTGCTAAGGAGTTTGAACATGACCTTAAGTGTCTTTTGGCCATTTGGAATTCATCTGTTGAGAATTCTCTGTTCAGTTCAGTGCCCCAATTTTTAATTGTGTTATTTAGCGTTTTAAAGTTTAGTTTCTTGAGTTCTTTATATATTTTGGAGATCAGGCCTTTGTCTGTTGCTGGGTTGGTGAAGATCTTCTCCCAGTCAGTAGGTTGCCTTTTTGTCTTAGTGACAGTGTCTTTTACTTTACAGAAGTTTCTCAGTTTCAGAAGGTCCCATTTATTCAATGTTTCCCTTAATTTCTGTGCTGCTGGGGTTATACATAGGAAACGATCTCCTGTGCCCAACTGTTGTAGGGTACTTCCCACTTTCTCTTCTATCAGGTTCAGTGTATTAAGATTGATAATGAGGTCTTTGATCCATTTGGACTTGAGTTTTGTGCATGGTGATAGATATGTGTCTATTTTCATTCTTCTACAGGTTGAGATCCAATTGTGCCAGCACCATTTGTTGAAGATGCTTTCTTTTTTTCCATTGTATGTTTTTAGCTCCTTTATCAAAAATGAGGTGTTTATACTTTTGTGGGTTAAAATCCGGGTCTTCTGGACGATTCCATTGATCGAGTTCTCTGTTTTTATGCCAGTACCACACTGTTTTCATTACTGTAGCTCTGTAATAGAGTTTGAAGTCAGGGATGGTAATGCCTCCAGAAGTTCCTTTATTGTATAAGATTGTTTTGGCTATCCTGGGTTTTTTGTTTGTCCATATAAAGTTGATTATTGTCCTCTCAAGATCTGTGTAGAATTTTGATGGGACCTTGATGGGGATTGCATTGAATCTATAAATTGCCTTTGGAAGAATTGCCATTTTTACTATGTCGATCCTCCCAATCCAAGAGCAAGGGAGGTCTTTCCATTTTCTGGTATCCTCTTCAATTTCTTTCTTCAATGCCTTAAAGTTCTTGTCAAATAAATCTTTCACTTCTTTGGTTAGAGTTACCCCGAGATATTTTATGCTGTTTGTGGCTATCTTGAAAGGTGATGCCCCGATTTCCCTCTCTGTTTCCATATCCTTTCTGTAAAGGAGGGCAACTGATTTTTTGGAGTTGATCTTATATCTGGCCATATTACTAAACGTGTTTATCAGCTGTAGGATTTCTTTGTTGGAGTTTTTGGGGTCGCTTATGTACACACTAACTACCTTCATTGGGCCCCTGCGTCTATCATTAATGAAAAGACTGTGAGGAGCTCCTCAAACAAAAGATATAATGATATAAATTTGGCACCAATATCTCCATCTCCAGACAAGAAGAAAGGGCTTTTTCCCAACCTAGTATTCACCTTTTAGCCTGACCTATGGTATGTCCTCCTTCCTAAGTGCCTACTCCACATAAAGTTACGTGTGCTGCCTGCCAAAAATTAGGGCAGTGTAAAAGGGATCAAAATCTAAAATTTTTAACATATGCATTAAACCCAAACACTTTACAGCATGTGTCAAACTTTTCCCAACATCTATAATAAGTTACAGATATCATTAGCTCAATTTCAGTAGGAGTACAATGACATACATTTGTATGTCATTGTACTCCTACTGAAAAATATTTGTCTTTTTTTTATGAAGGGATCTCACTATGTAGATCTAGCTGTCCTGGAAGTCACTATGTAGACCAGGCTTACATCTCACAGAGATTCACCTGCCTCTGCCTCTGTGTGCTGGGAATAAAATACGGTAGCACCATGTCTGGCTAAAATATTTGTCTTTTTATATGTTAATGATTTCCAACTGTTATACAAGGAGGTGGATACTATCATAAAGTCTTTGTCCCTACTATCAAACACAATCTAAATACCTACATTTATATGCACAGAGGTCTTAAAATTGAACAAACCCTGACACCCACAAAATTATAAGCTGGGGACAGGGCAAAGCCAACCAGGGCGGCTGACCAATCAGAGGTGCCTTGCATAACAAAGGGGACTGAAGTCACAGAGGGATGGGCGGGGCAAGGGGCGGGGCGTCCTGTGGAGCTTATAAACTCAGGGCACTGCTAGGCCACACCAGTGAGATCCACTCTCTAGTAGGGCCCTCAGCCGTTGATCTACCAGACATCTTTTACCACACAGGTGAGAACCTGGTGCCCAGGAGGACCAGGCAAGATAAGGCCTGCGGACATTCAGGCAGTAGTACTTTGTGGCTGAGGGAATCCCATTTCGAGGTCCATTTCATAGAGGCCTTGTTTCACTTGTTGCTGTCTGGAGTGGGATCCTGGGGGTCCCACCTTAGAAGGTCCAAGGGGACAGACATCTCCGAGGAAAGGGCAAAGGTCAAGTGTAGAGTTGAGTCAGGCACAGGGGAATAGGGCACAATCTTTTAGGTTTAATGCTCATCCTTTTGTCCCTTAAACTGGGCACTGGACAGTGACAAGTTATTTGTAAATGACACAATTCAGACAGATGACCCTGTCCTGTTCTGCAGTTATAAATATGTGAATCCCAATATTACCCCAGCTTTGAGATTGGTAATGTTCACCTTGTAAAGTGAGTTCAAGAACAGACTGGGATACATGGGGCTGTCTCAAATAAGAAGACAGACCCACTGAAGGAGATTTGTGGTTACTAAGGTATCTAGAAATAGGAATAAGGAGTGACTGCTGAAAGATCAGGAGTTATATTTGTTCTTCATTTTTTATTTATGATGTGGGAAATGTTCTGGACTTTGATAACTGTGACAGTGGTATAATATTTTAAATATAAAAACGCCCTGCTCCTGTATGGAGTAGATCCATTTGGAGGGTTATGTGTGTGCATGCTTGACTGGCTGTTCTAATCTCCAAACTATATAAAGGCCTCAAGAAACTAAACATTAAAACACTAATTAATCCAATTAAAAATGGGGTACTGAACTGAACAGATAATTCTCAACAGAAGAAGTTCAAATGGCCAAAAGACACTTAAGATTCTGTTCAACTTTCTTAGCAATCAGGGAAATTCAAATCCAAACAACGTTGAGATATCATCTTACACCTGTCAGAATGGCTAATATCAAAAACACCAATGATAGCCTATGCTAGAAAGGATGTGGAGTAAGGGGAGCACTCATCCATTGCTGGTGGTAATGCAAACTTGTGCAACCACTTTGTAAAGCAGTGTAGCGGTTACTCAGGAAGGTGGGAATCAACCAACCTCAAGATCCAGTAATACCACTCTCGTGATTATACCCAAGAGATGCCAAATCATACTACAAAAGCATTTGTTCAACTATGTTCATAGCAGCATTATTTGTAATAGCCAGAACCTGGAAACAACCTAGATGCCCCTCAATGGAAGAATGGATAAAGAAAGTATGGAATATATACACAGTAGGGTACTACTCAGCGGTAAAAAACAAAGACATATTGAATTCTGCATACAAATGGCTGGAAATAGAAAACACTATCTTGAGTGAGATAACCTAGACCCAAAAAATGAATATGTTATGTAGTCACTCGGTAGTGGACTCTAGCCATAAACAAAAGTCATTGAGTCTATAGTTCACAAGCCTTTAGAAGCCAAATAACAAGATGAACCCCAAGAAAACCTATATAGATCCTCCTGGAAATTGGACACAAAGAAGATTGCCAGGCAAAAGTTGGGAGCATGGGGTAGGGGTAGGTGTGGGGCTGGATGTGGGAAGGGGGGAGTGGGGGAGAGAAGGGAGAAGGTAAAACTGGGGAGAGTTTGGGGGTGGGGAGGTGAGGATTGAAGGTTTAATATAGGAGGAGGGAAGTAGATCTCTACATTAAGGGGCCCATTTTAGGGTTGGCCAGAGACTTGGCTCTAGTGGGGATCCCAGTGTTCACGGGGATATCCGCAGCTAGGTCCATGGGCAACAGAGGAGAGAGTGCCTGAACTGGCCTTGCCCCACTATCACACTAAAGATTATCTCAAGTATCACCATAGAATCTTCATTAGACAAAGGATGGAGATAGAGACAGAGAACCTCATCAGAGCAATGGACTGAGTTCCCAAGGTCAAGTTGAAAAGCCGAAGGAGGGAAAATATGAGCAAGGAATTCAGGACTGTGAGGAGCTGGTCCAGCCACTGACACAGTGGGCCTGATCTAATGGGAGCTCACCAAAGCCAGATGTACCAGACCTGAATAAGCATGTGATCAAGTCAGACTCTCTGAATGTGGCTGACTGAGAAATAGCACTGGAGCCTGTTTCTACTGTATGTGTTGGCTTTTTGGTACCCCATGTTATTTGGATGCACATTTCCCTAGTGCTGGATGGAACGGGAAGGGCCTTGGATTTCCCACAGGGCAGGGTACCCTGAACTCTCTTAAGGAGGGAGGGGATGGAAGAAAGGGAGGGGGGAGCATGAGGGAAATGGGAGGCAGGGAGAGAGTGAAAATTTTTGAATGGGAAATTAATTTAAAAAAATAATAATAAAACAAAATTTTTTATTGGAAAAAAGAAATTTCTGCATCCTCCCAGCCTCCCATTTCCCTCCACCTCTTTCCCTTCCTCCCCCTCCTCCCCTCCTCCCCCTACTCCTCCACCTCCCTCTCCATCCTGAAGAGCAGTCAGGGTTCCCTTCCCTGTGGAAAGTCCAAAGTCCTCCCCCCTGTATCCTGGTCTAGGAAGGTGAACATCCAAACTGGGTAGGCTCCCATAAAGCCAGATCATGAAGTATGATCAAAACCCGGTGCCATTGTTCTTGACTTCTCCGCAGCCCTCAATGTCCGCCAAATTCTCAGAGTCCGGTTTTATCGAATGATTTTTCCGTCGAAGTCCAGCTGGCTTTGGTGAGCTCCCAATGGATCAGCCCCACTGTCTTCGTGGGTGGGTGCACCCCTTGTGGTCCTGACTTCTTTGCTCATATTATCCTTCATTCTGCTCCTCACTGGAACATTGAGAACTCAGTCAGGGGCTCCAGCTTCGGACTCTGTCTCTATTTCCATCCATCGCCAGATGAAGGTTCTATGGTGATATGCAAGATATTCATCAGTATGGCTATAGGATAGGGTCATTTCAGGTTCCCTATCCTCAGCTTCCCCAGGAACTAACTGGGGACATCGCCTTGGGCATCTGGGATCCCGTCTAGGTCCATGTCTCTTGCCAACCGTATGATGGCTCCCTTAATTACGATGTGTGCTTCCCTGCTCCCCTAACAAACTTTCCTTTATCCCAATCATCCCGTTGCCCCAAGTTCCCCCCAACCTCCCTTTCTCACATTTCTCTCCCCTTATCCCCTTACCACCCTCCCACCACACCACGAAGATCCCAATTTTTTGCGCAACAATCTTGTCTATTTCCCATATCCAGGAGGATAGCTCTATGTTTTTCTTTGGGTTCACCTTCTTATTTAGTTTCTTTAGGATATCAAATTAAAGACTCACTGACCTTTATTTATCTCTAGAAACCAATTATGAGTGATTACATCCCATGTTCATCTTTTTGGGTCTGGGTTACTTCACTCAGGATAGTGTTTTCTATTTCCATCCATTTGCATGCAAATTTCTCGAAGTCATTTTTTTTTACCATTTTATTCTAATGTGTATATATTCCACACTTTCTACATCCATTCTTCCATTGAAGGGCATCTAGGTTGTTTCCAGGTTCTGGTTATTACAAACAATGCTGCTATGAACATAGTTGAACAAATGTCCTTGTCCTATGATCAGGCATCTCATGGGTATATTCCCAAGAGTGGCATTGCTGGGTCCATGGGTAGGTTGATCCCGAATTTCCTGAGAAACCGCCACACTGCTTTCCAAAGTGGTTGCACAAGTTTGCATTCCCACCAGCAATGGATGAGTGTAATCCTTTCTCCACAGCCTCTCCAGCAAAGGCTATCATTGGTGTTTTTGATTTTAGCCATTCTGACAGGTGTAAGTTGATATCTCAATGTTGTTTTGATATACATTTCCCTGATTGCTAAGGAGGCTGAGCATGACCTTAGGTGTCTTTTGGCCATTTGAACTTCTTCTGTTGAAAATTCTCTGTTCAATTCAGTGCCCCATTTTTTAATTGGGTTAATTAGCATTTAAAAGTCTAGTTTCTTGGTTTCTTTATATATTTTTGAGATCAGAACTTTGTCTGTTGCTGGGTTGGTGAAGATTTTCTCCCAGTAAGTGGGTTGTCTTTTTGTCTTAGTGACAGTGTGCTTTGCATTACAGAAGCTTCTCAGTTTCAGTAGGTCCCATTTATTCAATGTTGCCCTTAATGACTGTGCTGCTGGGGTTATACCTAGGAAGCGATCGCCTGTGCCCATCTGTTGTAGTGTACTTGAGCAAGTACTCGTTAGTTAAGTGTCCTTGCCATTCAAAGACTGAAGTTTGAGGTTAGATCCAAGAATACTTGTAAAAAGTTGATTGTGCCTATGCCGGTTAGTGTAACACATGCACTGTTGAATCTGAAGAGAATGGAGACCCCAAACTTTCTAGGGCCTGCAGATGGCCAAACTAGCTCCAGTTTCAGAGAAAGATGCTGTCTCAGCTGAATCAGGTGTAGAGTAACAGATCAGAGCACCCAGCCTCCTCTTCTGGTCATGGAGCGTACACTAAATGTATGCACACATATATGCATAGAACACGCATATGTGTATGCACAGGACACACTCACACAGGTATACACAGAACACACAGATGTGTATGCACAGAACACACACATACACATGTATACACAGAACAAACTCACATATACACACTAGTGTATAGACATAAAGAAGGAGAGGGAGACTGAGGTTTTCCTGGATACTAATATTTTGCTGTTCTTTAAATTCTTTTTTTTCCTTAGTGTTTCTCTGTGTAGCTTAAAGCCTGTCCTGAAACTTGCTCTGTGGGCCAGGCTGGCCTTGAACTCACAGAGATCCGACTACCTCTGCCTCCCAAGTGCTGGGATTAAAGGCATTTGGCGCCACCACCACTCCAGTTAAAAAAAATTAGCCAGTATTTCACTATGTCACTTAGATGGTACTGAAACTCATCACATAGAAGCTGGCATCTAATTTCCCCAAATCCACTTACCTATTTCCTAAGTCTTCTTTTTTCTATTTTTTTATTTTATTTATTTATTGATTGATGTTTTTATTTATTTATTTATTAAAGATTTCTGTCTCTTCCACTCCGGCGCCCCCTGTTCCCTCCCAATCCCCCAATCAAATCCACCTTCCTCGATTGCCCAAAGAGCAATCAGGGTTCCCTGCCCTGTGGGAAGTCCAAGGACCACCCACCTCTATCCAGGTCTAGTATGGTGAGCATCCAAACTGCCTAGGCTCCCACAAATCCAATAGGTGCAGTAGGATCCACAACCCATTGCCATTGTTCTTGAGGTCTCAGTAGTCCTCATTGTCCGCTATGTTCAGTGAGACCGGTTTTAACCCAGGCTTTTTTAGACCCAGGCCGGCAGGCCTTGGTGAGTTCCTGACAAAACATCCCCAATGCCTCAGTGTTTGGGTGCACCCCTCGTGGTCCTGAGCTCCCTGCTCGTGTTCTCTCTCCTTCCGCTCATGTCTTGGACCTTGAGATTTCAGTCCGGTGCTCCAATGTGGGTCTCTGTCTCTGTCTCCTTTCATCGCCTTATGAAGGTTAATATTCAGGAGGATGCTTATATGTTTTTCTTTGGGTTCTCCTTCTCATTTGGCTTCTCTAAGAGCCCGAATTATAGGCTCAATGACCTTTATTTATGGCTAGAAACCAAATATGAGTGACTATATCCCATGTTCCTCTTTTTGGGTCTGGCTTACCTCACTCAGGATAGTGTTTTCAATTTCCATCCATTTGCCTGCAAACTTCAAGAAGTCCTTGTTTTTTACTGCTGAGTAGTACTCTAATATGTATATATTCCATACTTTCTTCATCCATTCTTCAATTGAAGGGCATCTAGGTTGTTTCCAGGTTCTGGCTATTACAAACAACG
>CADCXT010005615.1:0-20013 GCA_902806775.1 Microtus agrestis
CTTTAATAAATAATAATAATAATAATAAAGAATTTGAAAGCACTTAAATATATAAAGTCAATAACCCCAAAAATGTTTGCCTGAAACAAAATAATCCGTTTCATTTCAGCTAGTATCGCTAAGATCAAAGCATCAGGGATATTTTTAGTTGATGTTTCCCAGTTTGATCTCAGGGTCCTGGTGTCCAACTGTTCTGTAGAAAAAAAATGGTTCTCAGACAAGACACCTGATGATTCAGGGTTGTGTTTTGTATTTATAAATCAAATAAGGCTGACACATCCTTGGCTAAAAATTTTTCTTTCTGATTGTGTCTCAGTCCCAACAACAACAACAAAAAATAGATTTTTTCAGCCTCATAAATTTGTATTTATTTTATTTTTCTCCTTTTTAAAAATTTTGTCATACAATATATTTGACCATGAACCTCCAAATTCTTTCCACCTATATCACCAGGCATTATATTCTTTCTTTCTTCCCCACCTCTCTCCCTCCTCCATCCCTTTATCCCTCTCTCCTTCCATCCCTCCTTTTACTTCTTATCTATCCTTCTTCCTTGTCACTGTTTCGACTTTGACTGTAGGTTTCTGAGAATGGTGATTCAGACCTCAAGAAGAAACTATCCCCAGTCTTAGCACCTGCTATTTGGTCTTTTTCACTGAGTAGTCTGTAAGAAGGCTTCTGCATGAACAGGCATGGTGGCAGGAGCAAGAAGCTCACCTTTTCAAATGCAAACACAAAGCAGAAAGCAATAAGTGGAGGGGTATATGTCTTGGCTCACATAGAATTCTTCTCTCTGTGCTTCTAGTACAGTAATGCATAGCACTGTCCTTAGATCTCAAATGTTCTTTGAAGATAGAAAGTGTTGCTGGAATTGTCTCTGGAGTCAGAGAGTAGGCCTTTCACAGAGCCTGGGTATATTTACTACCACCATTTGTAAATACTGAATCTCACTCTAGCTACTTCAATAAACTAAAAGACACAGATAACCTGGTAGCTACTAAAACTGAATGCAATGATTGAACAAAAGAATACAAGAAACTGCAGGTTATACTAAGCTTGGCTAAGACTCCTCCTGCTGCACCTCACACTGGAACCTTCAAAGACACAGACACTTGATCAGAACCTGTATCATCTTTCCACACTCCCTCTCACTCATGTCCACTCCCATACTCAGCATTTCTTATTCTCCACAAATTAACCCTTAAAACACAAAAAAGGAAAACCCAGTTTATCCCCAACTATGTAATGGGTGGTCTGTGTTCAGTGCTGATTACTAAATGGGAAAAGCCAGGAATACAGGGGTTTGGTCCACTGCAAGAGCTACACGGTGGGGGCTGGTCTGGTTTTCATGAGCTGAAAAACCATTGGCATGTCCTGCTACTATATAGGGAATTCTGTAGTAGGTGCTTAAAGAACAGTTGCTAGTGCAGATAACAAACATGAAGTAAAGGAACTGGTAGCAACAATTGTGTTAAATTATCACTTGTTTATATATCTTACCCATAACAGTTCTCTTCTTATCTTCCCTGCTTCACAAAAAAATCTAAAATATTTATATATGCTGGAGGACAAACAGAAAACCTAGTGAATGCTGAATTTATATATCCAAATTAGCAAACTGATTTGGAGATATAGCTTGACTGTCTAGCATACATTGATTCCTGGTGTAGATTCACAAGACTGAAAAAAATATTAAATAAATACTGATGTGGGAGTGTCATATATCAATCTGTTGATTTCATTGGCTAAGCAATGAATAAACTGCTTGGCCCCATTGGTTAGAACATAGGTGGGTGGAGTAAACAGAAGAAAATGCTGAGCGGAAGAGGAAGTGAGGTGAGAAAGCATGCAGCTCCGCTCAGAGCCAGACGCCTCAGAGAGAGACACCATGCTACTGTCTAGCGGGCAGACAGGATAGCTCTGCTCTCTGAGGTAGAGGGATGAAACTCCGACTCAAGATGGATGTGGGCTAGAATCTTCCCGGTAAGCGCACCTCGTGGTGCTACTAACATGATTAGAAATGGGTTAGTCCAGGTGCGAGAGTTAGCCTAGAAGAGTCATGATAGAAATGGGCCAAGCAGTACTTAAATGAATACAGTATGTGTGTTGTTATTTCGGGTAAAGCTAGCTATGCAAGCGGCCGGGGTGTTGGGGACACAGCCCCGCCGCTGCTATTTCAACAGATGGCTGCCCAACGTGAGGCTAACTGAATCCACAAAAAGCCTGAGAAAGCTTGGGAAATAATGGAGTAAAGCATGTTTTCTTGGTAGCAGCAGTTTCTCGGTTCTACTCTGCTTGCTAGAGTCAAGCAAGCGCTCTCATCTGAGAGAGGCTTCCTGACTCAGCTTCAGCTGCAAAACCCTGCAGCTCATTAAGAGGTCCTGCCACGAAACACTTAAACAGTGTTGACGAAAAGCTGAAGGTATGCTTTTCGGTTTTCAGCCGTAGCAGGAAAAAAGCTGTGCTGTTTAAAAATGCCGGCTTTCTGGGCTGTCCTGCCAGGGCAAACTCTGACTCTTTTACGCGGGCGGGTCATGCGGTTTACAAGCCCAGGCTGTGGAAGCTGTCAAGGACCTTGAAACACTGTAGAGTTGTGGCACTGAAGGCGGCTCTGGCCGGTACCTCAGCCACAAGGTTGGAATGGCGAAAAGCTAAGGAATGGACTGGATCTAGCTGGCAAAGCCACGGCTTTAGTCCTACTGATTTGCTTGGTAAATTAAAGGCTCGTGTGGTCAGAAAAAGAGAGATATACAGTAAAGAGAGATTCAAAGACAAAGAAAATTTCTAAATGATTTACAGTGTGTTGAAAATATATGCAGACTAAAAGTTGAAGTTCATAAAGTAAAAAACAATTAAAAAAGGAAAAGAGAAGTTGGTTATGGTAGTACACGCCTTTAATCCCAACACTTGGGAGGCAGAGGGAGATTGACCTCTGTGACTTCAAGGTGTGGTAGCACAGGCCTTTAATCCCAGTGCCTAGAAGGCAGAGACAAACAGATCTTTGTGAGTTCAAGGTGTGGTAGCATACACCTTTAATCCCAATGACTGGGAGGCAGAGACAGAAGGATCTCTGAGAGTTCAAGGACAGCCTGGTCTATGGAGTTATTCCAGGACAAAGATACAGAGAATATAAAATAAAAGTAAAAATAAATGAAATAGAGGTTAAAATAAAGCATACAAAGATGGAAAATACACAGAGAATCTTGATACTGTATGCTATTATGCTCTCTTTGAATTGTTTGAATGCTGAGGAAGGAGCAAAAGCTACTAAAAGATATTTGTTTATAAATGCTGCTGAACTAATTCAACATAGATATTTTGGAAATGCCTTGACTTTGAGATTTGGATCTAAGGACATGATACTTTGGAAAGGAGTTTCTTGTTTTGTTTTCACAGAGGATGAGACCCTGTTCATTTCTTCTATCCGAATATGGTATGATGGACCACGCCCTCCTGAAGGGTTGCTGTGAACATCTTCAGAAAATTGCTTCGCTCAACTGCCAACTGAGATGAAACTAGCACACAGGTTATACCATGAAAGACCTAATTAACGACGCCCCCATTCAGCAGGAAGCAGTTTGGAGAGAAAAAACTGCGCCCATGTTCCCAAATATGGTTTATAAATGTTCCTTTACATTTAAAGGGGGATATGATATAGGTATGAATAATTTGCATTGCTAGAGATTTAAGGTCAATTTTGTTATATGTATCTGTATTTCTGATCTTGATTAAGGTATTGTGATTGTGTAGTTCACTTAAAATGTAATGTATATAGGCTGTTAATAATCATCTATAATAGTCAAGTTTGTAGTCATGTTAGTTAAGATTTTCTAGATGTGCACGAATATATTTCTGATAGGCATTCTTCATATCTTTCAAAGGCTAGAGAATATGGCATTTTAAATGTTTTAATAACTTAGGGTTTTTCATGACAATGAGACACTCTGCTCCTGGCAGCACCAATCTACTTCAGGAAGAAGATGGGCATCGAAGAGGATCCTTATGGAGTTTGATAGCCATTTGGGCAAGAAACTGCTCTTGCCTGAACTATTGCATAAACTGGACACAGAGAACCCGCAGAGAGAGGACTACTGAACTTGCCTAAAGGTGAGATGATCTTTCAGGGTTCCTGATTCATGAAAGAGTCTGCAAGACATTCTTCAGGACAAGCAGATAGTGACTGCCTTTGAAATTTCCTGCTTTGTGGAATGGCTGCTGAAAACTATGGGCCTGTAGGCCGAAGATGGATGCCCCAACGGTACAGAAGAACTTTGGGTGACTGTCCAGGCAGCGAGATGTCTCTGTCATTTCTAGAGTTTTGAAAATTGTTCAATTTTATTTGCTGTTCCAGTTAAAGCCTTTCCTTTTTGTTTAAACAGAAAAAGGGGAAGTGATGTGGGAGTGTCATATATCAATCTGTTGATTTCATTGGCTAAGCAATAAATAAACTGCTTGGCCCCATTGGTTAGAACATAGGTGGGTGGAGTAAACAGAAGAAAATGCTGAGCGGAAGAGGAAGTGAGGTGAGAAAGCATGCAGCTCCGCTCAGAGCCAGACGCCTCAGAGAGAGACACCATGCTACTGTCTAGCGGGCAGACGGGATAGCTCTGCTCTCTGAGGCAGAGGGATGAAACTCCGACTCAAGATGGAT
This sequence comes from Microtus agrestis, assembly GCA_902806775.1. NCBI lineage: Eukaryota > Metazoa > Chordata > Mammalia > Rodentia > Cricetidae > Microtus > Microtus agrestis. The sequence goes on from CADCXT010005615.1 coordinate 4,652, forward strand.
GTGGGCTAGAATCTTCCCGGTAAGCGCACCTCGTGGTGCTACTAACATGATTAGAAATGGGTTAGTCCAGGTGCGAGAGTTAGCCTAGAAGAGTCATGATAGAAATGGGCCAAGCAGTACTTAAATGAATACAGTATGTGTGTTGTTATTTCGGGCATAAGCTAGCCACGTGGGAGCGGCTGGGGTGTTGGGGACGCAGCCCCGCCGCTGCTATTTCAACAAAATACAATGTGAATAATTGTGTAAACACCTAGAAAATCTCTGACTGTATATGTTTTATGATGTTTCTGTGTGGGGTATGTTTGAATAACATCCTGAGAAATCAAGTTACTATTTATTGTTTTCCACATAGGTTCAGTTACTATGTCTGCAATCATCACAGATTGGAGAGGAGACTGGACTCTGAATCCTTGCCTAATGTTCTTGTATTCTCATGCCCACTTGATGACATGACATATCCAGAGTGGTCCTGGTCTAAAATTCAAGATTAAGACAGTTGTAAGAGTTCCCTCCATGTGAAAAATCATTGCTTTCTAATTTTTCATTTGAATAATTCATTCCACTGTGATAAACATTGACTTTACTGTGATTATGTGGTCATGTGGATTTTTATGTATGTGAAATCTCTAGAACTTACATATGTTCAACTAAATAACTCCATTTAGTTGTTGTTACTTCTGCTTTGGGTCATCGAGAAAGACAGTACAGCTCAGTGAACAGTGGTATTCTGTGTTTTTTTTCCATTGGTTAACTGGGTTACATGTTGTTAAGTGAGAGAAAGAAACCCTGATGGATCCTGGAACCTCCCTTGCTGTCCATTCTATGCATCCACTCCTCAGGTTCCTGCCCTGGCTGAGCTTTGAGAACCACCAGATGACCTGAACTTCTCATGAAACTGAAGTGTTCTTAGGCTCTGCTTCTGGTCAGTTATTTAAGAGTTGAGCTCTCATCTGGGGCCCTTCCAGGTCTAGAATGTGGACACTGTTCATCTCTCTATGGCTTTTCTTGAACTCTAGTAGCACCACACATGTTGACTGGTCCAGCAAAATTATTTCCCACCAGTTATTGTTGGAGACAAGGAATGTAATTTGTATACAGTATGAACATATGATAACTCTCTTAGATATGCATAGATTGACATGAGAATATGTATAAACATACACACATGAATTGCATGTGGATGTTGTTCATATTAGCTTCATTCACACTTCTTAGAAATAGAATACATGAAAACTATTACATAAATATAGTACATGGCATAAAATTTATCTCATAATCTTGTAACTAATTCCAACCAACTGTGGAAAGATCTAAATATAAAGCTAGTGATGAATGAAAGTTAATCTATATTAAGGTGATTGTGTGTTGCTATAAGATCATTAAGTAATAGAAATATTTAATACCATGGCCTTTCAACACTCATTATGCATTCTATTCCAAAGCCTCTTACAGCACAGTAAATGTATACGAAAACTAGTGTTCAGTTTAAACAAGATATACACTGACACTGTGGTGAACTCTAGTTATCTAAAAGAGAACCTATCTCCTAAAAAATACTTCTGGCGGTGATATGGGAGTGTCATATATCAATCTGTTGATTTCATTGGCTAAGCAATGAATAAGCTGCTTGGTCCCATTGGTTGGAACATAGGTGGGTGGAGTAAACAGAGGAAGATGCTGCGAGGAAGAGGAGGTGAGGTCAGAAAGCATGCAGCTCCGCTCAGCGCCAGAAGCCTCAGAGAGAGACACCATACTCCTGTCTAGCGGGCAGACGGGATAGCTCTTCTCTCTGAGACACACGCGATGAAGCTCCTCATCGACCCAAGATGGACATAGGCTAGAATCTCCCCGGTAAGCGCACCTTGGGGTGCTTATACACATTATTAGAAATGGGCTAGTCCAGGTGCGAGAGTTAGCCTAGAAGAGGCTAGATAGAGATGGGCCAAGCAGTGCTTAAAAGAATACAGTGTCCATGTAATTATTTCGGGTAAAGCTAGCCGTGCAAGCGGCTGGGGTGTTGGGGACGCAGCCCCGCTGCTGCTATTTCAACAGATGGCGCCCAACGTGGGGCTACTGAATCCACTAAAAGTCTGAAAAAGCTTGGGAAAGAGTGAAGCATGTTTTCTTGGTAGCAGCAGTTTCTCGGTTCTACTCTGCTTGCTAGAGTCAAGCAAGCGCTCTCATCTGAGAGAGGCTTCTTGACTCAGCTTCAGCTGCAAAACCCTGCAGCTCATTAAGAGGTCCTGCCACGAAACACTTAAACAGTGTTGACGAAAAGCTGAAGGCATGCTTTTCGGTTTTCAGCCGTAGCAGGAAAAAAGCTGTGCTGTTTAAAAATGCCGGCTTTCTGGGCTGTCCTGCCAGGGCAAACTCTGACTCTTTTACGCGGGCGGGTCATGCGGTTTGCAAGCCCAGGCTGCGGAGCTCGCTTGCTGGCAAGGACCTTGAAACACTGTAGAGTTGTGGCACTGAAGGCGGCTCTGACCGGTACCTCAGCCACAAGGTTGGAATGGCGGAAAGCTAAGGAATGGACTGGATCTAGCTGGCAAAGCCACGGCTTTAGTCCTACTGAGATTGCTTGGTAAATTAAAGACTCATGTGGTCAGAAAAACAGAGAGAGATACAATAAAGAGAGCGTCAAAGACAAAGAAAAATTTTAAATCATTTACAGTGTTGAAAATATATGCAGACTAAAAGTTAAAATTCTTAAAGTAAAAGAAAAAAAAAAGAAAAGAGAAGTTGTGTGTTGTAGTACACGCCTTTAATCCCAAGGCTTGGGAGACAGAGGGAGATTGACCTCTGTGACTTCAAGGTGTGGTAGCACACGCCTTTAATCCCAGTGCCTAGAAGGCAGAGACAAACAGATCTCTGTGAGTTCAAGGTGTAATAGTATATGCCTTTAATACCAATGCCTGGGAGGCAGAAACAGGCGGATCTCTGAGAGTTCAAAGACAGCCTGGTCTACAGAGTTATTCCAGGACAAAGATACAGAGAATATAAAATAAAAGTAAAAATAAATGAAATAGAGGTTAAAATAAAGCGTACAAAGATGGAAAATACACAGAGAATTTTGATACTGTATGCTATTATGCTCTCTTTGAATTGTTTGAATGCTGAGGAAGGAGCAAAAGCTACTAAAAGATATTTGTTTATAAATGCTGCTGAACTAATTCAACATAGATATTTTGGAAATGCCTTGACTTTGCAATTTGGATCTAAGGACATGATACTTTGGAAAGGAGTTTCTTGTTTTGTTTTCACAGAGGATGAGACCCTGTTCATTTCTTCTATCCGAATATGGTATGATGGACCACGCCCTCCTGAATGGTTGCTGTAAACATCTTCAGAAAATTGCTTCACTCAACTGCCAACTGAGATGAAACTAGCACACAGGTTATACCATGAAAGACCTAATTAACGACGCCCCCATTCAGCAGGAAGCAGTTTAGAGAGAAATAACTGCGCCCATGTTCCCAAATATGGTTTATAAATGTTCTTTTACATTTAAAGGGGGATATGATATAGGTATGAATAATTTGCATTAGTATAGATGTTGCTTTATTGATAGAGATTTAAGGTCAATTTTGTTATATGTATCTGTATTTCTGATCTTAATTAAGGTATTGTGATTGTGTAGTTCACTTAAAAATGTAATGCATATAGGCTGTTCATAATCATCTATAATAGTCAAGTTTGTAGTCATGTTAGATTTTCTACATGTGCACGGATATATTTCTGATAGGCATTCTTCATATCTTTCAAAGGCTAGAGAATATGGCATTTTAAATGTTTTAGTAACTTAGGACTTTTCATGACAATGAGACATGTCTGCTCCTGGCAGCACCAATCTACTTCAAGAGGAAGATGGGCATCGAAGAGGATCCTTATGGAGTTTTATAGCCATTTGGGCAAGAAACTGCTCTTGCTTGGACTATTGCATAAACTAGACACAGAGAAACCGCAGAAAGAGGACTACTGAACTTGCCTAAAGGTGAGATGATCTTTCGGGGTTCCTGATTCATGAAAGAGTCTGCAAGACATTCTTCAGGACAAGCAGATAGTGACTGCCTTTGAAATTTCCTGGTTTGTGGAAATGTCTGCTAAAAACTATGGGCCTGTAGGCTGAAGATGGATGCCCCAACGGTACAGAGGAACTTTGGGTGACTGTCCAGGCAGCGAGATGTCTCTGTCATTTCTAGAGTTTTGAAAATTGTTCACTTTTTTTTGCTATGTTACAGTTAAAGCCTTTCCTTTTTGTTTAAACAGAAAAAGGGGAAGTGATATGGGAGTGTCATATATCAATCTGTTGATTTCATTGGCTAAGCAATGAATAAGCTGCTTGGTCCCATTGGTTGGAACATAGGTGGGTGGAGTAAACAGAGGAAGATGCTGCGAGGAAGAGGAGGTGAGGTCAGAAAGCATGCAGCTCCGCTCAGCGCCAGAAGCCTCAGAGAGAGACACCATACTCCTGTCTAGCGGGCAGACGGGATAGCTCTTCTCTCTGAGACACACGCGATGAAGCTCCTCATCGACCCAAGATGGACATAGGCTAGAATCTCCCGGTAAGCGCACCTTGGGGTGCTTATACACATTATTAGAAATGGGCTAGTCCAGGTGCGAGAGTTAGCCTAGAAGAGGCTAGATAGAGATGGGCCAAGCAGTGCTTAAAAGAATACAGTGTCCATGTAATTATTTCGGGTAAAGCTAGCCGTGCAAGCGGCTGGGGTGTTGGGGACGCAGCCCCGCTGCTGCTATTTCAACATGGCGGGAACCAGAAGCCTCTACAGGTCCAAGTGTGAGTCTGGGACCACAAAGGGAATAGGCCTGAGCCAGGTCCTCTGCAGGTCCAGACACACACACGTTTGAGACCTCCAAGGGAGTAGACTGGAGCCAGAGATTTTTTTTGGGACAAGCCCAAGCCAGGGACCTCTGCAGGAGCAGACCCAGATTAGGAACATTTAGGGAAAGAGAACTGAGCCAGATACCTAGACCAGAGCAAGCCTGAGAAAGCAAAATCCATAGGAACATATATATGAAGGAGTTGGCTGGAACCAGAAACCTCTGCAGGTCAAAGCATGAGTTTTGGACCTCTGAGGAAGTAGGCCTGAGGCAGGACCTCCACAGGTCAGGGCATGAGGGAGTAGGCAGGAACCAAAGACCTCTGGTGGGTCCAGGGCAAAAATCGAAAACTGCCAAGAGAATAGGCCTGAGATAGAATGTCTGCCAGAGCAGGCCCAAAGCATCAACCTCAGCAGATGGAGCCCCAAACAATCCAGCTCTATGGGATCAGGTCCAAATGAGCCCGGGTATTGCAGTGCAAACTGCAGGAGCACTGAGCATCCTTCAGGAACATGGAGTGACCAGTGGGGTAGCTGGAATCACGTCCCTGACTGCAGCAAGAGTAGCAACCATATGAGCCTTGGATCCACTGGCACCTGGAAGATTAATCACCAGAGTCACAGACAGACCCAGCTACACTAATCAGAGGAAAAGATGGGTAGACGCCGTAAGAACACACACAACACCACAAAGAGCAACCAAACACCAATAAAACTAGTGCCTTACAAGAGCAAGACTTGAACAACCAAACATAGATGAAGCAGAAAAAAATGACCTAAAAGTAACTTTATGAATGTTTGAGGCCCTTAAAGAGTAAATAAAAAATATCCTCAAAGAAATCGAGGAAAAGACAAACAAAAAATAGAAGACATCAACAAATCCCTTAAAAAAATCAAGCATATGGAAAAAAAAACTATCCAAGACATGAAAACTGAAATGGAGACAATAAAGAAAACACAAGCTGAGGGAATTATAGAAATGGAAATTAGGAGAAAGTGATGGGGAAACACAAATGCAACCATAAACAGTAGAATACAACAGATGGAAGAGGATATCTCAAGTGCTAAAGATATAATAAATGAAAGAAACTCATTGGTCAAAGAAAAGATGAAATCTAACAAAAGCTTAAAATTAAATATCTAGGAAATATGGCATAGCATGAAAAGACCAAACCTAAGAATAATAGGTATAGAAGAAGGAGAATAAGTCCAACTCAAAAAGCACAGAAATATATTTAACAAAATCATGGAAGACTATTTCTTAACCTAATGAAAAATATGCCTATGAAGATGCAAGAAGCTCACAGAACACCAAATAGACTGGATCAAAAGAAAAATTCCATCACCACATAATATTCAAAACACTTAGCATACAAAATAACGAAAGAATATTAAGAGTTGTGAAGGAAAATGGCCAAATAACACATAAAGGCAGACCTATCAGAATTGCACCTGACTTCTCAATGGAAACAAAGAAAGCCAGAGGGTCCTGGTAAAGCGTTATGCAGACATTAAGAGACCAGTGATGCCAGCCCAGACTATATACCCAACAAAACTTCCAACCACCATAGACAAACAAAACAATATATTCCACAACAGAACTATGTTTATTCGATACATAGCTCCAAACCCAAAGTACTAGAAAGAAAACTCCAACCCAAGGAAGTAGGCTATATCCACAAAACAGAGACAATAAATGATCTCACAGCAGCAAATCCCAAAGAAGGGAAAAACACAAAAAATAACATCACCAACAATGACAGCCAAAAATAAGAGGGGATAGAAATCACTGGTCATTAATGACCCTTAATGAACTCAACGCATGTATAAAGAGACACAGGTTAACGGATTTGATATGAAAACAGAATCCATCCTTCTGCTGCATACAAGAAACACACCTCAACCTCAAAGACAGACATTACCACAGAGTAAAGGGTTGGGAAAAATTTTCCAATCAAATAGACTTAAGAACAAAGTGGGTGTAGCTATCCTAATATCTAACAAAATAAACTTCAAACTAAAATCAATTAAAAGAGACAAAGAAGGACATTTTATATTAGTCACAGTAAAGAGGCAATACACATTAATAGAAATCGGTTAAGCAAGATGTGAGAGTTATCCAGAGGCTAGAGCTAATTGGCTTGGCAGTATTTAAATGAATACAATTTGGTGTGGTTATTTTGGGGGTAAGCTAGCTGGGATCTGGGTGGGAACACAGCTTGCCGCTCCTTTTACTACACAGACACACACACACAAATATATATACATACATATATATCAGAGGTAGAAGCATGCATATAACATTAAATATAATTTAACTTTGTATCAATATATAAGAATTTATAACAATGTAATTGTCTGTAAATAATAACTCACAAATACCAATGTATTATCCCATCATCCAATTTTCCATCTTTTTTTAAAAAAAAGATACCTGAGCTTATAAAATTCTTCCTCCAACCATCAACCATATACCAATAATAATCAACCCCTAAATGATGGCCCTAAACCTGAGGAAAAACTTTGCTGGTAGAAGGGACATTGTCTTCTCATGTGGGATAATTGTCTGTATTCTGTCATTCATGTTTTAAATAAATGCTGATTGGCCAGGTAGGAAGTATAGGTGGGTCAACCAGACAGGAATTAGAGGTGGGGTGATGAGAACAGGAGTATGCTGGGAAGAAGGAAGCTCTTTCTCCACTCCTGCACAGATCACCGAAGGAGCAGGATGTAGTCTGCCTGGCTGAGAAAGGAACGGAGCCATATGGCTAACATAGATAAGAACAACGGCTTAATATAAGCTACAAGACTTAACAAGAAGCCTGAGCTAATGGGCCAATTAATTTATATCTAATGCAGACTCTCTGTGTGATTTTTTTGGGGGCTTACTGGCTGTGGGGTACCGGGCAGGACAGCAACCCCAACAAGCCGGCCCTGCATGTTACAGTCTTCTAGAAATACTTCCAGCTGTCATAGGGTGACATTCTTTCTAAAGGATCCTGTGAAAGTAAAATGATGGTTAAATTTCAAGAATAATGTCTGGTAAGACTACAAATAATCTCTGAGTATTTTGTGGAGATCGGGCCAGAACATTGTAAAAGATGTGCACCATTTCAGATAACCAAGTTGGAGCAGTCTTGTGCAGATGGTACCCAAAACAGTTCTTGTAGTAGCTCTATCAGTATCATGATGTCATTTCAACAAGGTGGAGTTGTTTTTATGGGGCCCCATCTTCTTCCTGGAAACTTCAAAGATTACTGCAGAAAAATTCATTGTTTATTGTGGAAAACTTAAGCATTAATTATATAGACATATACAGACATATATATTCAATGGAAGGTATTATAAAGACAAAAATAGATATGAAAAAAATAAAGATTCTTTTGAGATTCTTTTTACTTTCTATCACATATCATGGCTCCTGACATAAAACAGAAACTATCAGGTTTTATCATAATAACAGGCATGGAATTAGGAAGAGACTGAGCCATAGTCCAACTCCAAAACAAGCTCTACATACTTATGAATATAAATATACACATGTATATTTTTGGACTTTTTTTTTACTTACCGAACATATTTGATTTTCTTGTTGATCCTTATTGGGTCGTAATTTTTTCCATCTGTCAGTATTCAAACATCCACGGTCCCTTGAAATTTTTGAAGATGAGTGTTTTCCTGCAAAAATAAGAACAGATCCCTGCCCCAATCCTATATGTTTTTCTTACCACCTATATGTTTATCATCACTGTGGATGAGCTGTCATGTCTCTTTTCCAAGAGGTTTCTCCTCTCCAAACCAAACTTTTATTAATTTTGATGTTATCCACAATTTTTCTTCTCCTGTGGAAACAAGAGCAAAACTCTTTCCCCAGTGCAGCACATCTCCTGGATTCCATTGTGAGGTCAGCACATCCTTGAAATAAACCAGTTTGTAACATGAGGGCCTGCTCATTAGGGTTTCTGTCCCACCCAGTCCCCCAGCTGTTTAATCCCAGAGAATATCACACAGAGAGTCTGCATTAATTACAGTTGATTTAGTTCAGCAGACTTTTTCATTATTCAATGTTTTTCTGCTGCTGTTGTCCCTTTCTCATTAGTGTTAAGAAAATTCAAGGTTAATAAGGCATGATGTAATCTTTTTCTGGGGTCATTTTCCACCCCTTTCTGTTTGTTTAACGTATCATTTATAGTTTGATTTAATCTTTCTATAACTGCTTGGCTTGTAGTGTTATGTGATATGCCAGTAACATTCTTAATATTATAATAAGCTGCTAAGCATTTTAAAAGCTCTTCTAGAGAGTAAAGAATTACAGATTCACAATAGGACAGATTCAGACATAAATAACCTCTAAATGGGTCACAGTGTTAGATAAATGTAGTAGGCTTAAGAGAGAAAAGATAAAGAGTATAGATAGTCATAAAATAAAGTTAATGCTTTAATAATAGTAAAGTTTTTAAAGACACAGAGTACAGATAGTCATAGATTAAAAGAAGTAGGGAACATAAGCCATGGAAAAATGGAAAATTCACAGAGTCTTGATTATGTATATTATTGTTTTATTTTTAAATTTTTTGACTGTGAAGGAGTGAAGTACAGAAAGATAATTCATTATATGGGCTGCTAAGCTAATCCAGCATGTATATTATAAAGGTAATATGACTCAGAATTTGGGTATAAGTATATGATGCTTTAGAAAAGAGGTTCTTTTCTTTTCAAAGAAATTGAAATCTTGTGGATTCCCTGCAGGTGAATATGATTTTATGGACCAAGGCCTCCTGAAAGGTCGCTGTAAACACACCCCAAAAGTTACTTCACCTAACTGGTGACTGAGATGAACCTAGCACATAGGATACACCGTGAAAGACCTGATTAACAGCATTTCCATACAACAGGAAAAAGTTTGGAGAAAAATAACTATGCCCATATTCTTAAATATTGTTTATAAATGTTCTTTTACATTTAAATGGGGATATGTTATAAATATGAATAATTTGCCCTGGTATAGATCTTGGATTATTAATACAAATTTAATGTCAATCTTGTTATATGTATTTCTGATCTTGATTAAGGTATTGTGATTGTGTAGCTCATTTGAAAATGTAATGTATAATTAAGAAATATAGGTTAATAGATAATCTCTATAATAGTCAAGTTTGTAGTCATATTAGTTATGACTATTAGACGGATAGGGGTTCTTAATATCTTTCAAAGACTACAAAATACAGCATTTAAAATGTTTTAATAACTTAAGACTCTTCATGACAATGAGACACATCTGCTCCTGGCAGGACCAGCAACTTCAAGAGGAAGATGGGCATTGAAGAGGCTCCTTATGAAATTTAATAGCCATTTGGGCAAGAAACTACTCTTGCCTAGAATGCTTCACTGAACATGCAGTACTCACAGAGAGATGACTTCTGAACTTCCTAAAGATGAGATGTTTCTTTGGGGTTCCTGCTTCAGGAAAGTGTCTGCAAGATATTCTGCTGGATACAGAAGAAAGTGACTAAACTGTCTTTGAATTTTCCTGCTTCATGAAAAAGTCTGCTGGATACTATGGACGTGTAGGCTAAAGATGGATGCCTCAATTGTACAGAAGAACTTTGGGTGACTAGAGTTTTGGAAGTTGTTTATAATGCACTTCCAATTTACATAGGTAATATTATATCCTTCTAAAGTCTCTGACAGAGTTGAAAAATAGATAGATAGTTATAGTTTTCCTTTGTTATGGTAATAGATAAAATAGATATAAATTTTCTAACTGTAATTCTTGCTTGATAACCGTTTTGTTATATGTAATTTTATATGTTAAAGTTAAAGTCTTCCTATTTGTTTAAACTGAAAAGGGAAAATGGTATAGGAGTTCCTTCTGTTTGTGTGTTGCTTTCATAGGATAATGAATAAAGAAACTGCCTTGTCCTAGTTGATAGGGTGGAATTTAGGTAGGTGAAGAAGACAGAACTGAGTTGTGGGAGAAAGAGAGCAGAGTCAGAGAACTGTCATGGAGCAGCCAGAATCACACATGCTGAATCTTTCCCAGTAAGCCATGTCCTAGTGGTGATATACAGATTAATAGAAATGGGTTAAATCAAGATGTGAGAGTTAGCCAATAAGAGACTAGAGATAATGGGCCAGGCAGTGATTTAATTAATACAATTTCTGTGTGGTTATTTCAGGTGTAATCTAGCCGGGTGTCTGGGAAAATCAAAGGGCCACACTCCTCTTGCAACAGTTATTGATGAAAGTATCCAAAGGCAATCACGCTATAGAGCAAGAGTGACTTCAACATATCGAGAGGAACATGAAGGATGATGGCATGTCAGAATAGTTCAGTGTTCTGCAAAAGCCTGAGACTGTAGGATAGGGTATTGGTTATGAATGTGAATAATCTCAAACCTATTCTTAACTAACATGTACACACACTGGGCAAATAAATGAAAAGTAATTTAATGATATTTTTGTCAATGAACAAGATTTACAGTTGTGTGGTAGCCCATTATGATGTAAATATCACTTGCATTCTGAGAAACTAAAACTCTGCTCTTTAACACAGGCAGAATTAAAAACAAACATTCATGCTAATTAAGACTGTGAGAGGAGTTTTGGTACAGTCCGATGTTGTTTAAGTGAACGTTAGTGGTAAAATTCATATTATATATTATTGAAAGCTACTCCAAAAAGTTCAAGTCTCTTGAAATCCAGAAATAATTCTATCACTATGCATTAATACAGTTTTCTCTTCTTTAGTGTTTTATTACAGAAAAACATGTAAATGGTGGTCAATTAGCAACATTTTATTTACAAAGAAAGAGGCAGAAAAACAGACACTCAGAAATATTATTTCTATGTAAGTCTCCAGGCTAATAGTCTCTGTCATCTCAGGCACAGGGTAACTTCCTGCTCCTCCAGGGTTTCTGACACCCTCAGGATGTGGTTGCAACACTGTGCCTTGCACAGTAATAGACTGCAGAGTCTTCAGATGTCAGGCTTCTGAGCTCCATGTAGGCTGTACTGGAGGATGTCTCTGCAGTCAGTGTGGCCCTGCCCTGGAATTTCTGATTGTATTTAGTATTACCATTTTCAGGATCAATCCTTGCAATCCACTCTAGGCCCTGACCATGCTTCTGCTTCACCCATTGAATATAGTAACTAGTGAAGGTAAAGCCAGAGGTCCTGCAGGATATTTTCACTGAGGTCCCAGGCCTCACAAACTCAGGCCCAGACTGCTGCAGCTGTACCTGGGAGTGGACACCTGTAGAGAAAAGACAGTTTAGGCATCATTTTCACCTCTGTCCCTGTTTCCTCTTCAGATTTAGAACTGGAATACACCTTTACCTGTAGTTAGTGACATGAGGAAGAGGGTGATCCAGCTCCACTCCATGGTAAGGACCTTTGTGCTCAGTGACTGTGGACAGGACACTGATCATATGTTGTTCTGGGGTGTGGACATCTCTGTATTTACCACCATAGACTCATGTGATTTGTATATTCATGAACAGTGTACCTCTTAAATAAGGACCTTGTACAGCTTTAGAACAAAGAGGTAGAGGACCTTGGGTCAGGCAGCAGAATGCTAAATTCCAGATCTAATCTTGTCTGAAGAAATGAAACCCATACTATATCCCCAAGTCCTGTGTAATCCTGTGGATGTAACATTAAGACATAAACTGTCAATTTGCAAAGACACTTAAGCCAGAGACAGTTGTTCCTCTGGTGACAAAAGATTTACAATTAGTAATTGTAAAAAGGATTTTGAAACTTGTAAATTATCAGAACTTCTAGTTTTTTCTCATATACATGAATTTGGCAAGTGTTTCTTGAGAAGACTACATACTAAAACACACAAATTAAGAAAAGTGAAAATGTCTCAGAAATTTTTGCACACAAATGTTATTGCAGACTTATCTACAGTAGATAAATTATAGAAACAACTACATGTCTTAGAACAAATGACTGTATCAATAAACCATCATATATATGCTATAAAACACAATTTATTCATCAGTAATGTATAAGGAACTTACATAACTTTGAGGAAATGAATGCAATTGGAGATGACATTATTAAGTAATTTAAGACCTTCTCATAAACAGATATGGTCTGAATCCTATAGTCTTAGATGTTGTATAATTAGAAATAATTGTTAATGCACATATGTAAGGACATAGAACTGAAAATGCCAAATGGAATAAAAGTGGCAAATGGATATGGAGGGGCAAGAAAATGATAGGTTGACTTTATAGGGTAAATATATACAGTGAACATTATACATCTATGTGAAAATTCTAGTCATATGGACTATTGCTATTTCAGAATGGTTTTGTTCATCCCTTGCAATTTTTATTTATGAATGAAGTATATTTTGATTGTATTTTAACCCACTGTCCCTCTTGCTCCACTAATGATCTTCCAAACAAAATGTCTTTCTTCTAACATACTGATCTCTTTGTTTTATTTATGAATAACTCAGTAAGTCTAATAAACGCTGTCTGCAAGGATAGTGTGGGCATATCCACTAGCTCATAAGTAACTGCCAAGTGGACTCACTACTTTAAAATAAGTGATTCTAACTTCCTATGCATTCTTCCAGTCCTAACATCTCCTCAGTTGTCAGTGATCAATGGGGAGTCCCTACCCCACCTGTGTTGTAGTCTTCTAACATATACTGTGTTTATTAGGGGGAGGGGGCAGGGTACACATGTGCCAAGGAGTTAGAAGACAACTTACAGAGTTTGGTTCTTTTCTTCTAAGAGGCGGCTTTCAGAAATCAAACATTGTCAATTTGTCCAAGAGACATATTTACACGCTTAGTCTTTCCATGGGCTTTCACTCTGTAATTTTAACAGTTTTGATTTTGTGCAGGTCTTATGATGGCAACAACAGCTGCTAAGAGGTCATTTGTGCAATGAGAACACTTCAATCTCTGTGGATAGAATTCCATGGCTTTCAACCTCATTCCCTGAACCGTGCATTCTTTATTTTCTCTGTTCCATGATGATCCTTGATTTGGGGTAAGGAGGAGTTTGATGAAGAGGTCAGTGTGGCTTGGAACTCAGTCATTCATTCTCATCACTTTGACCAGTGATGAATGTCTACAATGATCATTACACACTACACTCAGATGCTTCCATGATCAAGACTGAAACCATCACTAATCTATTATATATAAACTTATATATTTATAGGCAGTTGGACAGCATGACCATCAGCAATACAACTAGCATGTACTTGGGCTATATCATTCCTAGTCATGAGTTTTTGAATATCTTTACCTGGGATGGCGTCTTTCCTGTGGAGCAGGTCACAAATTCAATTAGAAAGCAGTTATTTATAGTGTAACAAGAACCAATAGTTGGTACCTCTTACCTGGAGGCTGATAGAGTAGACTGCAAGGCCTTGTACTGTGTGAGATTATTGATGTCTTTATCTCCCTGCAAGTATCACAACACCTTCCTGCAGTAGAAAACCAGCAGGTTATGTTCAGTTCAAGATTGGATTCTCTATGGTCTGCAACCAAGTCCTTAGTTCACCCATGAAATTCTGATTAAAACAACTCTAATGATATATTATTATTACCTCAGTAATAATGACTGTAAACAAGAAAATAAAAGACAACAAATGCAGGCATGCATGTGGGGAAAGGGTAATCTATAGTCACATGTTAATGTAAGTATAAACTTCTGTATGACTTTGGCAATCAGTTTGCTGATAGCTTAAACTATCCCATAAAATAAAAGAACTTCTGGAGTTATCACTATCTTTGATTTCATTCTGTACTGTAGAGAAAAGTAATAAAAATGTCAATGTGTTGATATAAAAACAGACAGATTGATCCTTGGAATTGAACTGAATGCCCAGTAATAACCCCACAAACTTATGGACACTAGATTTTTGAGAAGAAAGAAAAATTATACAAAGGAAAAAAAGAAAGCATCTTTGACAAATTGTGGTCTAAATATATGTCAGCATGGAGAAGAGTGCAAATATTTCCATACCTATCACCCTGCACAAAACTCAAGGCAAAGCGGATAAAAGACCTCAACATAAAACTGGATACACTGATACTGATAGATGAGGAAGTGGAGAATAGCCTTGACCACATCGGCATAGGAGAAAATTTCCTGAACAGAGCATCAATTGCACAGGCAATAAGATCACCAATTAACAAATGGCACCACGTGAAACTAAAAAGCTCTTGTAAGGTAAAGGAAATGATCAAAATAACTAAATAGCAGCTTATAGAGTGGTAAAGATCTTTACCCACCCCACATCAGACAGAGTGTTAACATTCAAATATATATAAAGGACTCAAGACTAGAGATAATTTCAGGTTTTGTCTATGACAAACAATGCTGCTATAAACATAGTGGAGCTCATGACTTAAATGCCCCTCCAGCAAAGAATGGAAAACGTGTTACATTTACACAATGAAATACTGCACAGCAGGAAAAAAAAACGACATCTTGAACTTTGTAGGAAAATAAATGGAACTATAAAACATCATTTTGAATAAGGTAACCC
>CADCXT010005616.1:0-181011 GCA_902806775.1 Microtus agrestis
GTTGTCACTGCTTACAAGACACTGGAGAAAATAGTTCACCAAGAGCTGATCCCATCCTTTGTCTTTCCTGGGGCTGGACAGGCAGACAGTAGTTTCCTAACTAGTTCTCTCTTGTTATGGGGAACCCTTGGCACCATGGGAAACCACACTGTGGCCCCATGATTGGCTGTGCTGTGCAAACTCAGGTTATGGTGGCTGAGTTCTTGAAAGTTAGAGGTCTGTTGATGCCACCCAAGGGCTTTGCCTGATGGCTGAAGGATGCTCGGTGAGACACAGAGGTGGGCCATAGCATATGGGAAACACCAAAGACACCTGAAGACAATTTGGCCTGGATTTGCAACCTTAACAGAGGGTGCAAGATCGACATACACATCTGTGCAACACCATGAGCCGTGGCAAAGCATCAGTGTTTGAAAATATGGTTCCGGTCTGGGCTGGAGCATCATGGCAGGATCTAGGTTCAATTTCCACTACCAAAAAAATAAAAAAAAGTAAGAAAAAAAGGCAGGAAAAAGAAAGAAATATGGAAGAAGGAATGGAAAAAGACTGTGTTTCAGAACCTATAGTTCAAGAAGGCTGGCTCCATGTTAAAATATTTTTAGTACAGGGAAGAGAGATGAATCTGTAGTTAAAGGTACTTAGGCTCTTGTAGAGGAGTGGATATCAGTTCCCAGCAGCAGGTCAAAACTGCCTATAACTCCACTTTTGGGGGAAGCATGGGGAAGGGTATCTGATGCCATCTTCTGGCCTTCCTCGGTACTGCTGCTTGTGGTACACATACATTTAGCAGTCAAACATTCAAACAGACACAACAAAAATGAGTAAATCTCTCCTTTTTAAAGACGAGGTTTTTATAGAGCCAGTGGGATGACTTTGTGTGTAAGTCAATTTTCACACAGTGCTGGTGCCCTAGAATTCACCTAAAATTGGAATGAGGGAGCCAACGCAAGAGTTGTCCTCTGATCTCCACAGGTATGCACGTGCGTGCATGCACTCAATACACTAGTTTATTAATTGATAACCATATTGGAAGCAAAGTGTTCAGGCAGCAAAGTGGCTGCAGCCACCTCTTTCCTTCCTTACCAGCTGGAGGGTGGAACATGTCTGGGCAGAGCAGAAGCATTGTCCCCTGAGACTCTATCAGACAAGAGTCCAGCAGTAGCTCAGGTACAGCAGCTCTAACTCCTGAGCTCCCTTTCCTGCCCTACTTCTTATTTTCCGTTTCTGTCTCAATAACTCTTGTTTACTAAAATAATTGCCCAAGATCACACATGGAAACAGTCAAATCAGGCCTGCACCCAAGATTCAGCGGCCAAGGTTCTGCACACTGCCTTCCTGATTGCTTCTGGCTTGGAAGAATTCTGATAATACTCAAGTCCCAACAGCCCCGTTCTGCTGGTGTCAGAAATCACAGTCCTCTATCAGGACTGCAATGTCCCCAGCGTGTGTATCTCAGACTCTCGAGCACAACACACTCACAGGTGTGGCAACTTATTTCCTTCAATAGGCTTGTTAGTGAGGTGGGCAACCCGAAAGCCTACTAAAAGGGTTAGGTCGATTCCAAAGCTTCAGGATGGATCTGGCTCTCATCACTCACAGACCCCATAGTGCTCTGGCAGGCTACCAACCATGAGCATGCGTGGTCAGTGACACAATAGAAGCCATGGTCCCAGTAAACCTAGAGACACAGGGGAGGAGCAGGATGAAAACAGAAACAGGTAGTGCTGAGTGTACTGGGTTGAGGGAGGAGGGTCAGGGAAGTACGCACACGTGAGCAAGCCCACTGGCTTCCTCCAGGTGCCTGCTGCCTTGGCGACTCTAAAACACCCACTTAGAAAGGATTCTGCATTCTCACCTCTCCTCAGACCTTGGGGCAAAGTGCAGATTCCTTCCCTTCAAGGTTTGAGACCTAGCTTTTTCCTGGGCAATATAGATTTCTGCAAACAATTAGCTGAATTTCATCACAACAGAACTGAGGTCGGTGTAAAGGGACTCCATTGTAGACTCCATTGAAGTAGGCATAAGGATGGGAGTGCGGGACAGACCCTGTGTGAGGTAGAGATGGACCGAAATGAAACTATGGAGTCTTTGGGGATAAGGGACTCCTCAGAGAAGGTGTGGGCTCCATTGACCACAGTCTCCACTAACTTGAGATTTTTGGCACGTGGTGTCCCAGGTCACCATGGCTGATTCATCTGCAGAAGGTCCCTTGTCGATACCCATGCTTGGAGCCTTGTGTAGTGTTCTCGGGACCACACATGGCAAGAGAGACTGTAAACCGATAATAACTGAAAGACAAGCACTGTCTTGGGGTGGAGCGATGGGAAGGAGAAGGCAGAGGCACCATTTAGAAGAAGGTAGGGCCTTACAGGATCTTCTCAAGCCCCTTTCTTACAGGGCAAGGATGCGGTTCAGTTTTCCCATGTATCCCCAGGGCTTTGGTGGTGCTTTCCCTCGGCGTTTTCAGACTTCCAATTACTGTGTGAGTTTTATGAGCATCCGCCTGGAGTTGTGGGTCTTCAAAGGATTGTTTGGTGAGTATGGTAGGAGCCTGTGCCCTTGGAGAATAAGACAGTTGAACATGGTCTGGTAATTGTTATCACACTCCCTGGTCCAGTGGGTCCCTGATCCAGCATATCTTAGACAGGTACATAAGATGTCAGCCAAGTCTATGTCAGCCCCACAAAATGCCCTTTTCTTTTTACTTCTCCCATCATAACCGGCAGTCTTCCTGGGGGTTGCTGCTGCTGCTACTAACTGAGCATCCTCTTCCCTTCCCAGGTTTGGATCATGAACTAATTCCACTCTTTGAGGATACCTACAGGGTTTCGATAAATGTTAAGATGGAAGAGCATTTAAATGCCGTGTACCTTCTTGGGATTAGATGGCAAGTGAGGGTTGTGATGTTTATCATCGTGTCGCTGTCTTGCAAACTCCGGATAAAACGAAATCGAGGTAAATGAGTTCGTGTATCCTGGTAGAAGGCATTTTCTTCTCAGGGGATCTGAAAAGGCCACTTTTCCCACTTCTTGTGTTCCCTCTAGTTAGTTCCATTGTCTAAAGGACCAGGGCAGAGAGTAGAGTTCAAAACCACCAGCCAATCTAACAATCTCTAGGTGTGATCTTTCAGAGTAGGACCAGCAAACTGCAGCCATTTAAGGGAATTATGTATTTGATGTAAATAGGGAAGATCTTGTTTGTGGTTTTCACGTGTGGAATTGGGTACCTAGGGAGCTGCTCTCGAGAGGGATGCAATCTGTCAAATCTCTTTGCCTGGCCCATGGTTTAGCTTCACCTGATTGTGCTTCTCAACAGCCAGTCTGAGACCCAGCAGAATCAGGGTCACCTGGGCACTGATTAAAAGTCTTCATCCACTCAGGCACCCTCTCCACTACCACAGAACCAGAAACTGGAGAGTGAGACATAGCAGCCTGGGCTTTAACAAGCCGCCCAGAGCACTGGGTCGTGCCCAAGTCCAAACCCACCGTGTAAAATCCCTATGCCAGCATGGGCCTCAACAGTTGCTTCCTTTTTAGCCAGAGCCTGGGCCAGAGGCCTGCAAAGTCCTGTGCTGTGGTCCTCGAAGAGATACTTTATTTAAGGTGGAGGACTGTGCGGCATCCATTGTTCAGAAGACATGCTTGGCCATGACTTCAGCATGGAGACAGGAGCCTTGCTGTGGAAAGGCCTGCACCTGGAGACTGGGACGCCAAGCTCCAGATCTGTTTGTGCCATGACAGGTGGGAGGGGTGGGTGATACCAGTCATCGGGAACTATATCCTGGTTTTATTATTGCAATGTTCCAGTTTTAAATGAATTTTTAATTAATTTTAATGGTTTTTAATAAATAAAAGTTGCAGTTGAGAAACAGGGCCTGTCCATATGACTCAAATGGGAAAGAGCTAGCTTGTTTGGTTTTTGGTTTTATTGCTTTTCTAAGATTTCTTTTTTAGCTTTATTTTTCTTTGGTTTGTTTGGTTTTCAAGACAGAGTTTCTCTGTAGCCCTAGTTGTTCTGAAACTCGCTTTGTAGACCAGACTGGCCTCGAACTCAGAGATCTGCCTGTTTGTGCCTTCCAAGTACTCAGATTAAAGGCTTACACAAAAAACGCCCGGTTTAATCTTATCTGGTGAGAGGAAGAGGTAAAAGACATCTTTCTATAGTACTCTGGGCTCCTCCTGAACTTTAGGGCTGTGTGTGAAGGTTTTCTAGAGGAGTCTTGTGGCCCCCCCTCCTGGAGATGAGCTTCTCACCTGGGCCTGCATCCCAGCAGAGTTTCAGGGAGGGAACTGGGGGATGGGAGAAGAGGTGTGGCAGCAGTGGAATTGTAAGGAAACAATCACATCCGGGTTGTGCAGCATAGGGCTCACTGCCTGCATCCACGGGAGCAGGGAAGTTTCAGTCTGAGCCTTTGTGAAGCTGACTTAGACTGAGAGGGAGATTTAACTAGAAGATGCTTGCAGTGGGATTTTCCCCCATAGTAAGTAGAATAGAACCTTCTGGGGATAAAATTCTAGGAGTAATTTTTCTTCTTTTTTCTTTTTCTGACTCCCTCCCTCTATCCTTCTTCTCTCTCTCTCTTCTTTCTTTCTTTCTCTCTTCCTTTCTTTCGGGGGGTAGAGGCTGAACATGGAGGTTGAGAGCTGTAAGCAAGTACTTACCTCTGAGAAAATGGCAATGGGATGAGGAGTCTGACAGTGCAGGGGCAAATGAGGATAACTGACATCTTCAAGCCCCAATGACAGGCAGAGGAGGTAAGAGCCAGAGCCTGGGTGGAGGGAGCAGATTGACAGGTGCTGAGAACAGAGGCAAGATGAGTGATTGAGTGTCCATTGTGTTCAGATGACTCTTGTCATGCCTGTGGGGTCTGGAGTTACTGAATGCAGGACTTAGCAGGTCAAAAGTAAAGGGTGCAGAGTGATTTTTATATCTAGTTTCACAGTTAAGAAGTCAAAACTTACCTTACAAGTAGACTGTATTCTTTGTGGTTCTCTATTTCAATCTCTCTGTAAACCTCTGTGTAACCAGCTGCTTCTGTGCCCCCCATGTCGCCTGAGTGCAGGTGCCACTGTCTGGCCTTTTTATATCTGAGATAAAGTCTTACTAATTTAAGTTATGTCAAATATTAAATATATAACACTCTCTTGAACAGTAAAATCTTAAATCAGAGTGATGGCTCATGCCCTCAATCCCAGCACATGGAAGGAGGAGGCAAGAAGACCTTGAATCTCAGCCAGCCAGGCCTACATAGGATGACCTGCTTTCAAGTACAAACAAAGTAATTTGTTGTTTGTTTGTTTGCGGGTTTTCTTGGTGGTTTTGTGTTGTTTTGTTTTGTTTTCCAGGCAGATTTTCTCTTGTAACAATCTCAGCTATTCTGGAACTAGCTCCTGTAAACCAGGCTGACCTCGAAATCACAGATATCGACCTACCTCTGCCTTCTGGCTGATGGGATTGAAGGCCTGTGCTACCACCGCTCGGCAATAAAGTACTTTTAAAAAGTAGATAGATAGGGCTGGAGAGATGGCTCAGAGTTAAGAGAATTGCCTGCTCTTCCAAAGGTCCTGAGTTCAATTCCCAGCAACCACATGGTGGCTCACAACCATCTGTAATGGGGTCTGGTGTCCTTTTCTGCCCTTCAGGCAAACACACAGACAGAACACTGTATTCATAAAAATTAATAAATAAATATTTTTTAAAAAAGTAGATAGATATAAATGGATATACAGGCATGTATATGCTGTAACAACAGAGAGAAAAGAGTCTCTGGATTTGAAAAAGAGCATGGAGAGTGTGTTCAAGAGTTTGGAGGGAATAAAGGAGGCAAAAAATATATAATTAGATTATAATCTCAAAAAAAGAAAGAAAAAAATTAAGCGGCTATTTTTCCGGTGTCTTTGCTAACATTTAGGTGCTTACTTTGCTGATTTTCTCAATGTAGAAACAACCTCGATGACATGGTTCCCTGGTCATTTCCTAGGTCCTCAGATAGAGTAGGAGTTGTATCCTTTCTCCAGGGCCACACGCCAGTGAGTGACAGAACAAGGCTCTTACTATCTTGCCTTTTATCAGAGTGAACACACAAAAGGTCATAATAATTTTAATTAAAACCAGGCATAACACTGTTAATGTCACAACTCTGAGATTATTTCTTTATTGCTCTTAAATAGCAGATGGAATCTATTTTTAGATTTGTAGGTAGTCAGGAAGTAACGGGTTTCATTAGGGCGTCTTCAAGCATATGCATCACCCTGTTCCCTTGTCCCATCACCCTCTCCCTTCAGCTAAGGGAAGCCCTTGCTTCCCAGGTGCCTTTGCCATAGCAGCTCAACTTTCCCCTACCTTCCATCAGCCTCTCAGTTTCACCTAGATCTCTCCTCTTCTGTCATAATTCTCTTTCTGTTGTGTGACCTACAAAAGCAAACAGACACACACACAAACACTCACACCACAGTTCTTTATTTAAGAGGGAAGCTGAGACATTTGTCAATCTGAGACTCACTTATTTCATCAAATGTAGTAATATCCCGTTCCCTCTATTTTTGTGAAAATGTCACAATTTCATTTTACTTTGTAGCATAAAATTCCATTGTATATCCATACCATACATCTTTATCTGGTGATGTTCATCTAGGCTGCTTCCACTTCCTGCTATGTGAACCATACAGATGCAGTTATCTGTGGTCATATCCCTGAAGCCTTTCGGTATATACCCAGGAATACACTACTGGTGGTATTATATTCTTAACGAGGGCCCAAGACCTCTTTAGTTCAAATCAGACACTACAACCAGCAAAAGAAACTTAGGGAATCTGAGGGCAAGCAAACACTCATACCCTGCTGTTCCAAACATTCATTACATGTGTACACAATTACATGTATACATGTACATAATTATAAAAGTAAATGGCAGGTGGCAACGTGAGGAAAGAGAAACCTTTTGTGACTGCTTCTGTCTTTACCTGGGCTTTGGTGTAAGGGTAACAGTGCATCATAAAATGAGTTTGGAAACCTTCCTTCCTCTTCTACTCGTGGAACAAATTGGGTAACTGGTGTCAGTTCTCCTACGTACAGTAGACTTCT
Source organism: Microtus agrestis (assembly GCA_902806775.1). Taxonomy (NCBI): domain Eukaryota; kingdom Metazoa; phylum Chordata; class Mammalia; order Rodentia; family Cricetidae; genus Microtus; species Microtus agrestis. Next base: position 7,084 of record CADCXT010005616.1, read on the forward strand.
GCAGTGACTTCATCTTGCTCTCGGCCAGTATAAGTTAGGAGACTTATTATTACTGCTTCCTGGTTTTGAATCAGCTAAAGAACATTTCTTCTTAGCTCAAATTTGCCACATCATGTGCATTTAGAAATTCACTTAATTTAAAAACTTTTTGGTATTTAAAGAATGTTCTTGTGGTTTTATGTATTTCATTGGTATCTGTTGTCAATTTGTCGCTTATCATTTTCAAGTATGTTTTTTGTTGATGTTGTTGTTCTTATTTGTTTGGTTGGTGTTTTTTGCCTTTTTTTTTTGTTATGTTTTGTTTTTTGCTTTTGGTTTGTGTTTTTTCTCTCGTCACTGTTTTTTCTGGTTTCCTCCATTCAGCCAGAGAGAGCACAGAAGCACTGAGAGATGGGAGAGGGGATTTCTCCCCACAGAACAATGGAGAATGGTAGTCTGGGTAGGACCACCTGTGCTCATAGTCAGAGGGACAGGAAATAGAGAGGGTTTAGGACCTTGAGAGGCAGGGGACATCTGGGCAGCAATTCTAGCCCACTGCTGACATGACAGAGTAGACCACACTTTCTAGGGTCATTGATAATATCACTGTGCTGACAAGTTAACCAACTCCAGAGTTCCCCAATTCACTGCCGATGGCTGATCTGCCTTACGAAGATATTGTGAGTTTTCTGATAATTCTAAGTAGAAGCATCTCAGGTACCACATCGACAGAGAATGTGTTTACAGGATTCTGAGGGGTCAGAGGACAGTGTTGGGTCTCTGTTGAAGAAAAGCTGAAGGATGGGGAGTAGGAGATGGGTTAAAACACATCTGGGAGAGGAGAAGCCCCCAAGGGATGTCCCCAACTTCCACTCAACTGGCAACTCAGAGATTCTTCTAGACAAACATCACTGTGTTCAACCAAGTCTGTGGGTGGAGTCGGGGATTGATGCAGGTTCACAATTTAGACTGTGGGAAGTTCCATAAACTGCTTGGAAAAGTCATAGCTGCTGCATGTGTCTTTTGGTGACATTTGCTGACACTCAGACTTTGATAAAGAATAAAAGTCACACAGCCAGGGCTATGTAGTAAAACACTGTCCCCCAAAAAAATAAATAAATGAAAATAAAAGTCAGAAATGTGCAAAGATTCTCTAATTTGTTAAATGTGGTAAAGAACAACAAAGCTTCTAGGCTCCCTTCCACCAAACATCTAGTGTTTCCCAAGCCGGGCTTCAGCCTGTCCCTTTAAGGCCCCATATTAACTTTGGTACTGTGGCCTCTTGCTTCATCAACATGGGCTGCCATCCTCTGGGATCATTTACTGAACTTGAAGGACCTCTGATGTTAATGACCTGAGACTTTGAGTTCCAGTGTCTTTTAAAAGTTGACACACAGTTTACTTTGGATTGCCTTTTGACTAATAAATATAGTCTATCATGACTCGACTACTTCTTTGGTGAAATTCTGCCTGGCAGGTTTCTTCCAGAACTTTTTGCACTTGCTCAACTCCATGACATGCTTACTCCCACCTTAGGTCCCAGGAGCTTGTAAAGACGCAAATATGTGAGCCTATGCCACATTGTCTGAAGGTCAGAGAGTTTAAGATTATTTTGCTTGCTCAAAGTTGTTGACAAATTTGGCTACACACCCTGACCTACGGTTGATTAAGTGGTGTTTAAGGCATTAATTTGGGCCATAAAGGTAGATATTCTCAATCCTAACCAAAGTCAGAGAATTCAAGCATCCTTCTGCTCCTTCTCTTGAAGTAGGAGTTTTGACTTGGGGAATGGCTGACTGCAGGATACTTGATCTAAGGTATTTTCACTGCACCAACCAACATATGCTTTACTCAGGAGTCAGTGGATAGATGGCTCAAAGTATTGGAGCAAGTAACTGTTCTGGTTGTCTTTTGTATCATGGTAAAGCAGTCTTTTGCCTTCACACCACCCTTTTGTATTGGAGTAGTCTTTGCTTGTAGTTAAAAGTTTTGCTATGGAAAAGTCTTCAACCACTGGATAGAACTCTAGAATTGTTCAGAGCTCTGGTGTGCAGGCAGGCACTGAGTTGTCTTCCCAACATGATCCTGGATCACTGTTTAAAGTCTTTAAAAAAAACATTGATCTCTGTTCCTCCTGCTAAACATTTCCAATCCTTCACTGTTTCTTTCTTATCTCCTCCTGCTAAAATGTCAAGCTCCTACATGGTCAAACTACCACGGTTGATTAAAATATAGAGCATCTTTTATACTACTGTTAGGGGAGAAATGTGACAAAGTCAGCAGGAGGCTAATCAATGACATCACACAAAGGGAACACAGGGAATCTCAAGATCATTAGAGACCCACCACACAGTTGCCTTGGGACAAATAACTCAACTGTCTTCAGGAGCAACAGCCAAGGTCCCAGGAACCAAAACCTTAACTCCTTCAAAGTCCAGGCCTCCTCCCTATTGGATGTCAAAGGAGGTCTTAAGGAAACTATGCTGAGCTATGGTTTCTAGCTCATGGATTTGTCGTTCCTCTCACGTCTTCTCTGGGCCTGTTGCAAGGATGCAGTTGGTCGTGTGCTGGGAGGGACTCAGATGTTTTACACTGTGCACATGAGCAGTTCTGACTCTCAGGCTGTGTTTTCTGGATTACAGGCCCTGAAGAGCAGAATCAGCAGCCTGCCCAATGTGAAGAAGTTCCTGCAGCCTGGCAGCCAGAGAAAGCCTCCCATTAATGCAAAACAAATCGAAGAGGCCAGGAAGATTTTCAAGTTTTAGTAAAGCTGCATTAACTGAGTCCTTGTATTCCAGTCTCTGGTGTTTTTCAAAACTGAGTAGCGGCTGTGGATCCTGGTTATTTTGAAATATTAAACATGGAAGAACACTGTATGTAGCTAGTGTGTTTGAAGTGCGAGCTGGGATTCCTGGCGGCACACATAAAGACGAAGGCAAACTAAAAACACTTCAATTAAAAGCAAACTAGTCTGATTAGGCACCCCTTCCTCCACCCCCACCCCCACTCCTGTCATCCAGAGACTCTGCCCTCCAGGCTGAGGCCCAGGAGGAAGCTCCACTCTCCTGACAGGCACACCCCTGACAAGCTGACTCTGGATCCTAAGCAGCACTGCCCCTATGCTGCCCCTCATGGTCATTGGAGGTACTGCACCTTTGAGCTGTCTTGGTGATTCACAGTAGGTCTTCTCCACCTACTCTCCTTTCAGGAGGCCCAGGCTCAAGCAAGATCTAATTCTTCACCCTCACCAGCTGATTCTGACCGTGAATCTCATGCTTCTCAACCCAGTCATGCTAACCCTCTAGGCCTTGTCCCACATGGGAGCTGTATTATTGAATTGTCTTGCCTGAGTTAACCTAAGACCCTTGTCTGAGCTGCCTCTCCAGCCAAGGCTGAAGCCATAGCCATGAACTCTCTTGGTGTTTGCTTCCTTTACCTTTATTACACAACACCCACGTGGCCTAAGTCCAGGCATGAGTGGCATCAGTTCATTCTCTTCTTGAGTCAGACCTTCACCTGATTCTGCCCCTCAGGCCCAGCCTGGAGCAGCAGCATCTTGATATCTTCACCAGGTGCCAAGGGCCCCTGACCAGCAGCTCTGTCCTTCAACACTACAACCCTGGGACAATGGCCTTCCCCTCCTGATTTCAGGCTGGTCACATGGCCGAGCAGGCATGAAAAGAGACTGGGGGAATGGTTTCCTAGAGATTGTCACTGCTTACAAGACACTGGAGAAAATAGTTCACCAAGAGCTGATCCCAACCTTTGTCTTTCCTGGGTCTGCGCAGGCTGACAGTAAAACCCTCTAGTTATGGGGAACCCTCGGCACCATGGAAACCACACTGTGGCCCCATTATTGGCGGTGCTGTGCAAACTCAGGGTATGGTGGCTGAGATCTTGAAAGTTAGAGGTCTGTTGATGCCACCCAAGGGCTTTGCCTGATGAAGGAAGGGTGCTCAGTGAGACACAGAGGTGGGCCATAGCAGATGAGAAACACCAAAGACACCTGAAGACAATTTGGCCTGGATTTGCAACCTTAACAGAGGGTGCAAGATCGACACATCTGTGCAACACCATGAGCCGTGGCAAAGCATCAGTGTTTGAAAATATGGTTCCGGTCTGGGGAGAATCATGGCAGGCTCCAGGTTCAATTTCCACTACCAAAAAATAAAAAAAAAGTAAGAAAGAAAAGGCAGGAGAAAGAAAGAAATACGGAAGAAGGAATGGAAAAAGACTGTGTCTCAGGACGATAGTTCAAGAAGACGCCATGTTAAAATACTTTTAGTACATGGTAGAGTGATGGCTCTGGAGTTAAAAGTACTTAGGCCCTTACAGAGGTGTTGATATCAGTTGTCAGCAGCAGGTCAAAACTGCCTATAACTCCACTTTTGGGGGAAGCATGAGGAAGGGTATCTGATGCCTTCTTCTGGCCTCCCTCGGTACTGCTGCTTGTGGTACACATACATTTAGCAGTCAAACATTCAAACAGACACAACAAAAATGAGTAAATCTCTCCTTTTTAAAGACGAGGTTTTTATAGAGCCAGTGGGATGACTTTGTGTGTAAGTCAATTTTCACACAGTGCTGGTGCCCTAGAATTCACCTAAAATTGGGATGAGGGAGCAACGCAAGAATTGTCCTCTGATCTCCACAGGTATGCACGTGAGTGCATGCACTCAATACACTAGTTTATTAATTGATAACCATATTAGAAGCAAAGTGTTCAGGCAGCAAAGTGGCTGCAGCCACCTCTTTCCTTCCTTACCAGCTGGAGGGTGGAACATGTCTGGGCAGAGCAGAAGCATTGTCCCCTGAGACTCTATCAGACAAGAGTCCAGCAGTAGCTCAGGTACAGCAGCTCTAACTCCTGAGCTCCCTTTCCTGCCCTACTTCTTATTTTCCGTTTCTGTCTCAATAACTCTTGTTTACTAAAATAATTGCCCAAGATCACACATGGAAACAGTCAAATCAGGCCTGCACCCAAGGTTCAGCGGCCAAGGTTCTGCACACTGCCTTCCTGATTGCTTCTGGCTTGGAAGAATTCTGATAATACTCAAGTCCCAACAGCCCCGTTCTGCTGGTGTCAGAAATCACAGTCCTCTATCAGGACTGCAATGTCCCCAGCGTGTGTATCTCAGACTCTCGAGCACAACACACTCACAGGTGTGGCAACTTATTTCCTTCAATAGGCTTGTTAGTGAGGTGGGCAACCCGGAAGAAAACTTAAAGGGTTAGGTCGATTCCAAAGCTTCAGGATGGATCTGGCTCTCATCACTCACAGACCCCATAGTGCTCTGGCAGGCTACCAACCATGAGCATGCGTGGTCAGTGACACAATAGAAGCCATGGTCCCAGTAAACCTAGAGACACAGGGGAGGAGCAGGATGAAAACAGAAACAGGTAGTGCTGAGTGTACTGGGTTGAGGGAGGAGGGTCAGGGAAGTACGCACATGTGAGCAAGCCCACTGGCTTCCTCCAGGTGCCTGCTGTCTTGGGGACTCAAAATGCCCACTTAAAAGGATCCTGCATTCTCACCTCTCTTCAGACCTTGGGGCAAAGTGCAGATTCCTTCCCTTCAAGGTTTGAGACCTAGCTTTTTCCTGGGCAATCTAGATTTCTGCAAACAATTAGCTGAATGACTTTCATCACAACAGAACTGAGGTCTGTGTAAAGGGACTCCATTGTAGACTCCATTGAAGTAGGCATTAGGATGGGAGTGCTGGATAGACCCTGTGTGAGGTAGAGATGGACCGAAATGAAACTATGGAGTCTTTGGGGATAAGGGACTCCTCAGAGAAGGTGTGGGCTCCATTGACCACAGTCACCACTAACTTGAGATTTTTGGCACGTGGTGTCCCAGGTCACCATGGCTGATTTATCAGCAGAAGGTCCCTTGTTGATATCCATGCTTGGAGCCTTGTGTAGTGTTCTCGGGACGACACATGGCAAGAGAGCCTGTAAACCGATAATAACTGAAAGAGAAGGATTAGCTTGGGGTGGAGCGATGGGAAGGAGAAGGCAGAGGCACCATTTAGAAGAAGGTAGGGCCTTACAGGATCTTCTCAAGCCCCTTTCTTACAGGGCAAGGATGCGGTTCAGTTTTCCCATGTATCCCCAGAGCTTTGGTCATGCTTTCCCTGGGCCTTTTCAGACTTGGAATTACTGGGTGAATTTTATGACCATCCGACTGGAGTTGTGGGTCTTCAGAGGATTGTTTGGTGAGTATGGTAGGAGCCTGTGCCCTTGGAGAATAAGACAGTTGTACATGGTCTGGTAATTGTTATCACACTCCCTGGTCCAGTGGGTCCCTGATCCAGCATATCTTAGACAGGTACATAAGATGCCAGCCAAGGCTTAAGGGACCCCATAAAGTGCCCTTTTCTTTTTACTTCTCCCATCATAACCGGCAGTCTTCCTGGGGGCTGCTGCTGTTGCTACTAACTGAGCATCCTCTTTCCTTCCCAGGTTTGGATTATGAACTAATTCCACTCTTTCAGAGTACCTACAGGGTTTTGATGACATTTAAGTCACAAGAGCATTTCATAGCCGTGTACCTTTACGGGATGAGCTTAGAAAGGATGGCTGTGATGTTTCTCATCGTGTCGCTGTCTTGCAAACTCTGGATGAAACGAAATCAAGGTAAATGAGTTCATGTATCCTGGTAGAAGGCATTTTCTTCTTGGGGGATCTGAAAAGGCCACTTTTCCCACTTCTTGTGTTCCCTCTAGTTAGTTCCATTGTCTAAAGGACCAGGGCAGAGAGTAGAGTTCTGAGAACCACCAGCCTATCTAACAATCTCTAGGTGTGATCTTTCAGAGTAGGACCAGCAAACTGCAGCCATTTAAGGGGATTATGTATTTGATGTAAATAGGGAAGATCTTGTTTGTGGTTTTCACGTGTGGAATTGGGTACCTAGGGAGCTGCTCTCTAGAGGGATGCAATCTGTCAAATCTCTTTGCCTGGCCCATGACTTAGCTTCACCTGATTGTGCTTCTCAACAGCCAGTCTGAGGCCCAGCAGCGTCAGGGTCACCTGGGCACTGATTAAAAGTCTTCATCCACTCAGGCACCCTCTCCACCATCACAGAACCAGAAACTGGAGAGTGAGACATAGCAGCCTGGGCTTTAACAAGCTGCCCAGAGCACTGGGTCGTGCCCAAGTCCAAACCCACCCTGTAAAATCCCTATGCCAGCATGGGCCTCAACAGTTGCTTCCTTTTAGCCAGAGCCTGGGCCAGAGGCCTGCAAAGTCCTGTGCTGTGGTCCTTGAAGACATACTTTATTTAAGGTGGAGGACTGTGTGGCATCCATTGTTCAGAAGACATGCTTGGCCATGACTTCAACATGGAGACAGGAGCCTTGCTGTGGAAACTCCTGCGCCTGGAGACTGGGACGCCAAGCTCCAGATCTGTTTGTGCCATGACAGGTGGGAGGGGTGGGTGATAACAGTTTTCAAAGGTACTATATCCTGGTTTTATTATTGCAATGTTCCAGTTTTAAATGAATTTTTAATTAATTTTAATGTTTTTTAATAAATAAAAGGTGCAGCTGTGCATACGACTCAAATGGGAAAGAGCTAGCTTGTTTGGTTTTTGGTTTTATTGCATTCTAAGGTTGCTTTTTTAGCTTTAGTTTTCTTTTGTTTGTTTGGTTTTCAAGACAGAGTTCCTCTGTAGCCCTGGTTGTCCTGAAAATCGCTTTGTAGACCAGACTGGCCTCGAACTCATAGATCTGTCTGCCTGGGACTCCCAAATACTTGGATTAAAGGCATGCAACACACGCCTGGTGAGAGGAAGAGGTAAAAGACATCTTTCTATAGTATTCAGGACTCCTCCTGGACTTTAGGGTTGTGTGTGAAGGTTTTCTAGAGGAGTCTTGTGCCCCCTCCTGGAGATGAGCTTCTCACCTGGGCCTGCATCCCAGCAGAGTTTCAGGGAGGGAACTGGGGGATGGGAGAAGAGGTGTGGCAGCAGTGGAATTGTAAGGAAACAATCACATCCTTGTGCAGCATAGGGCTCACTGCCTGCATCCACGGGAGCAGGGAAGTTTCAGTCTGAGCCTTTGTGAAGCTGACTTAGACTGAGAGGGAGATTTAACTAGAAGATGCTTGCAGTGGGATTTTCCCCCATAGTAAGTAGAATACATACTTTCTGGATAAAAATACTAGGAGTGGATTTCTTTCTTTCTTTTTCTGACTCCCTCCCTCCATCCCTCTCTTCCTTCTTTCTTTCTCTCTTCCTTTCTTCCGGGGGGTAGAGGCTGAACATGGAGGTTGAGAGCTGTAAGCAAGTACTTACCTCTGAGAAAATGGCAATGGGACGAGGAGTCTGACAGTGCAGGGGCAAATGAGGATAACTGACATCTTCAAGCCCCAATGACAGGCAGAGGAGGTAAGAGCCAGAGCCTGGGTGGAGGGAGCTGATTGACAGGTGCTGAGAACAGAGGCAAGATGAGTGATTGAGTGTCCATTGTGTTCAGATGACTCTTGTCATGCCTGTGGGGTCTGGAGTTACTGAATGCAGGACTTAGCAGGTCAAAAGTAAAGGGTGCAGAGTGATTTTTATATCTAGTTTCACAGTTAAGAAGTCAAAACTTACCTTACAAGTAGACTGTATTCTTTGTGGTTCTCTATTTCGATCTCTCTGTAAACCTCTGTGTAACCAGCTGCTTCTGTGCCCCCCATGTCGCCTGAGTGCAGGTGCCACTGTCTGGCTTTTTATATCTGAGATACATTCTTACTAATTTAAGTTATGTCAAATCTTAAGTACATAACACTCTCTTGAACAGTAAAATCTTAAATCACAGTGATGGCTCTCATGCCCTCAATCCCAGCACCTGGAAGGAGGAGGCAAGAAGACCTTGAATCTCAGCCAGCCAGGCCTACATAGGATGACCTGCTTTCAAGTACAAACAAAGTAATTTGTTTTGTTTGGGGTTTATTTTGGTGGTTTTGTGTTGTTTTGTTTTATTTTCCAGGCAAATTTTCTCTTGTAACCATCCCAGCTATTCTGGAACTAGCTCATGTAAACCAGGCTGACCTCGAACTCACGGAGATCCACCTATCTCTGCCTTCCAGCTGATTGGATTGAAGGCCTGTGCTACCGCTGCCTGGTAAAATAAAGTACTTTTAAAAAGTAGATAGATATAAATGTATATAGAGGCATGCATATGCTGTAAACACAGAGAGAAAAGAGTCTACGGATTTGAGAGAGCATGGAGAGTGTGTTGAAGAGTTTGGAGGGAGCGTCGCCGGTGCCTGCGCCGCCCGCCTCACTCCCTTGTGTCCCGGCAGAGGCCCGGGCGGCCAGCACGAGCACCGGCGACCATGTTCCGAAGCAAGCTCACGGCCCTGGACTACCACAATCCTGCAGGCTTCAACTGCAAAGATGAAACAGAATTTAGAAACTTCATTGTTTGGCTTGAAGACCAGAAAATTAGACACTACAAGATTGAAGACAGAGGTAACCTGAGAAATATCCACAGCAGTGACTGGCCCAAGTTCTTCGAAAAGTATCTCAGAGATGTTAACTGTCCTTTCAAGATTCAGGAGCGACAGGAAGCAATTGACTGGCTTCTTGGTTTAGCTGTTAGACTTGAATATGGAGATAATGCTGAAAAATACAAGGACTTAGTACCCGATAACAAGAAAAATACTGACAACACAGCTAAAAATGCAGAGACATTGATCAACCTGGACGTAAATAATCCTGATTTTAAGGCTGTTGTCATGGCTCTGGCTAACCTCCTTCAGATTCAGCGTCATGATGATTACTTGGTAATGCTTAAGGCAATTCGCATTTTGGTTCAGGAGCGTCTAACACAGGATGCAGTTGCTAAAGCAAATCAAACGAAAGAGGGCTTACCTGTTGCTTTAGACAAACATATTCTTGGCTTTGACACAGGAGATGCAGTTCTGAATGAAGCTGCTCAGATCTTGCGATTGCTGCACATAGAAGAGCCCAGAGAGCTACAGACGGAAATTAATGAAGCCATAGTAGCTGTTCAGGCAATCAGTGCTGACCCAAAGACAGACCACAGACTGGGGAAAGTCGGAAGATGAGCACATCAAGATTTCAGCTTCTCGCCTGCCTAGTGTGATGGGAACCATGTGCATCGGCATGTGTTTGGAAATCAAATGTCACATTTTCGAGGGAGGAATCCCAGGAAATTGGCCATGTTCTAGAGATTTACCACCATTGCTTTTTTTTTCTTTAATAAAGTTGGGGAAAGTAAAAAAAAAGAGTTTGGAGGGAATAAGGAAGGCAAAACTTATATAATTAGATTATAATCTCAAAAAAAAAGAAAGAAAAAAATTAAGCGGCTATTTTTCCGGTGTCTTTGCTAACATTTAGGTGCTTACTTTGCTGATTTTCTCAATGTAGAAACAACCTCGATGACATGGTTCCCTGATCATTTCCTAGGTCCTCAGAAAGAGTAGGAGTTGTATCCTTTCTCCAGGGCCACACGCCAGTGAGTGACAGCACAAGCCTTTATTATTATCTTGCCTTTTATCAGAGTGAACACACAATAGGTAATAATAAATTTAATTAAAACCAGGCATAACACTGTTAATGTCACAACTCTGAGATTATTTCTTTATTGCTCTTAAATACCAGATGGAATCTATTTTTAGACTTTGTAGGTAGTCAGGAATTAACCGGTTTCATCAGGGCGTCTTCAAGCATATGCATCAACCTGTTCCCTTGTCCCATCACCCTCTCCCTTCAGCTAAGGGAAGCCCTTGCTTCCCAGGTGCCTTTGCCATAGCAGCTCAACTTTTCTCTTGCCTTCCATCAGCCTCTCAGTGTCACCTAGATCTCTCCTCTTCTGTCATAATTCTCTTTCTGTTGTGTGACCTACAAAAGCGACACACACACACACACACAAACACTCACATCACAGTTCTTTATTTAAGAGGGAAGCTGAGACATTTGTCAATCTGAGACTCACTTATTTCATCAAATGTAGTAATATCCCGTTCCCTCTATTTTTGTGAAAATGTCACAATTTCATTTTACTTTGTAGCATAAAAGTCCATTGTATATCCATACCATACATCTTTATCTGGTGATGTTCATCTAGGCTGCTTCCACTTCCTGCTATGTGAACCATACAGATGCAGTTATCTGTGGTCATATCCCTGAAGCCTTTCAGTATATACCCAGGAATACACTACTGGTGGTATTATATTCTTAACGAGGGCCCAAGACCTCTTTAGGGCTCAAATAAGACACTACAGCAAGCAAAAGAAATTTAGGGAATCTGAGGGCAGGCAAACTCTCATACCCTGCTGTTCCAAGCATGTATACATGTGTGCACACTTACATGTAAACACATAAGTATAAAAGAAAATGGCTGGTGACAATGTGAGGAAAGAGAAACCCTTGGTGACTGCTTGTGTCTTTATCTGGGCTCTGGTGTCAGGGTAATAGTGCATCATAAAATGACGTTTGGAAACCTCTCTTTCTCTTCTACTCGTGGAACAATTTGGGTAACTGGTGTCAGTTCTCCTTTAAGTACGGTAGACTTCTGCAGTGACTTCATCTGGCTCTGGGCCAGTATAAGTTAGGAGACTTATTATTACTGCTTCCTGGTTATTAATCAGCTTGAGAACATTTCTTCTTAGCTCAAATGTGCCACATCATGTGCATTTAGAAATTCACTTAATTTAAAAACTTTTTGGTATTTAAAGAATCTTCTTGTGGTTTTATGTATTTCATTGGTATCTGTTGTCAATTTGTCGCTTATCATTTTCAAGTATGTTTTTTGTTGATGTTGTTATTATTTGGTTGGTTGGTATTTTTTGCCCTTTTTTTGTTATGTTTTGTTTTTTGCTTTTGGATTGTGTTTTTTCTCTCGTCAGTGCATTTTCTGGTTTCCTCCATTCAGCCAGAGAGAGCACAGAAGCACTGAGAGATGGGAGAGGGGATTCCTCCCCACAGAACAATGGAGAATGGTAGTCTGGGTAGGACCACCTGTGCTCATAGTCAGAGGGACAGGAAATAGAGAGGGTTTAGGACCTTGAGAGGCAGGGGACATCTGGGCAATAATTCTAGCCCACTGCTGACATGACAGAGTAGACCACACTTTCTAGGGTCATTGATAATATCACTGTGCTGACAAGTTAACCAACTCCAGACTTCCCCAATTCACTGCCGATGGCTGATCTGGATTAAGAAGATATTGTGAGTTTTCTGATAATTCTAAGTAGAAGCATCTCAGGTACCACAACGACAGGGAATGTATTTCGAGGATTCTCAGGGGTCAGAGGACAGTGTGGGTCTCTGTTGAAGAAAAGCTGAAGGATAGGGAGTAGGAGATGGGTTAAAACACATCTGGGAGAGGAGAAGCCCCCAAGGGATGTCCCCAACTTCCACTCAACCGGCAACTCAGAGATTCTTCTGGACAAACATCACTGTGTTCAACCACGTCTGTGGGTGGAGTCAGGGATTGGTGCAGGTTCACAATTTAGACTGTGGGAAGTTCCATAAACTGCTTGGAAAAGTCATAGCTGCTGCATGTGTTTTTTGGTGACATTTGCTGACACTCAGACTTTGATAAAGAATAAAAAGTCACACAGCCAGGGCTATGTAGTAAAACACTGTCTCCCAAAAAAATAAATAAATAAAAATAAAAGTCAGAAATGTGCAAAGATTCTCTAATTTGTTAAATGTGCTAAAGAACAACCAAGTTTCTAGGCTCCCTTCCACCAAACATCTAGTGTTTCCCAAGCCAGGCTTCAGCCTGTCCCTTTAAGGCCCCACATTAACTTTGGTACTGTGGCCTCTTGCTTCATCAACATGGGATGTCATCCTCTGGGATCATTTACTGAACTTGAAGGACCTCTAATGTTAATGACCTGAGACTTTGAGTTCCAGTGTCTTTTAAAAGTTGACACCCTGTTGGTTTTGGATTGCCTTTTGACTAATAAATATAGTCTATCATGACTCGACTACTTCTTTGGTGAAATTCTGCCTGGCAGGTTTCTTCCAGAACTTTTTGCACTTGCTCGACTCCATGACCAGCTTACTCTCACCTTAGGGCCCCGGAGCTTGTGGAGACCCAAATATGTGAGGATATGCCACATGGTCTGAAGGTCAGAGAGTTTGAGATTATCTCGCTTGCTCAAAGTTGTTGACAAGTTTGGCTACACACCCTGACCTATGGTTGATTAAGTGGTGTTTAAGGCATTAATTTGGGCCATAAAGGTAGATATTCTCAATCCTAACCAAAGTCAGAGAATTCAAGAATCCTTCTGCTCCTTCTCTTGAAGTAGGAGTTTTGACTTGGGGAATGGCTGCCTGCAGGATACTTGGCCTAAGGTATTTTCACTGCATCAACCAACATATGCTTTACTCAGGAGTCAGTGGATAGATGGCTCAAAGTATTGGAGCAAGTAACTGTTCTGGTTGTCTTTTGTATCATGGTAAAGCAGTCTTTTGCCTTCGCACCACCCTTTTGTATTGGAGTATACAAGTCTATGGAAAATAACCACGGATGAACTCAGAATGCAGAGCTCACTGTGGAGCGGCACTGAGTTGCCTTCCAAACACGATCCTGGGTCACTGTTTCTTTCTTATCTCTGTTCCTCCTGCTAAACATTTCCAATCTTCACGCTTCTACATGAGGAATGTCAAACTACCACGGTTGATTAAAATATAGAGCATCTTTTATATTATTGTTAGGGAAGAAATGTGACAAAGTCAGCAGGAGGCTAAACAATGACATCACTCAAAGGGAAAACAGGGAATCTCAAGATCATTAGAGACCTAGCATGCAGTTGCCTTGGGACAAATAACTCAAATGTCTTCAGGAGCAGCTTACACAGTCCCCGGAACCAAAACCTTAACTCCTTCAAAGTCCAGGCCTCCTCCCCATTGAATGTCAAAGGAGGTCTTCAGGAAATTATGCTGAGCTATGGTTTCTAGCTCATGGTTTTGTCATTCCTCTCATGTCTTTTCTGGGCCTGTTGCAAGGATGCATTTGGTCGTGTGCTGGGAGGGGCTCAGATGTTTTCCACTGTGCACATGAGCAGTTCTGACTCTCAGGCTGTGTTTTCTGGATTACAGGCCCTGAAGAGCAGAATCAGCAGCCTGCCCAATGTGAAGAAGTTCCTGCAGCCTGGCAGCAAGACACTTCTCAACCCATTCAGGCTACCCCTCTAGGCCCTGTCCCACATTGGAGCTGTATTATTGAATTGTCTTGCCTGAGTTAACCTAAGATGCTTGTCTGAGCTGCCTCTCCAGCCCAGGCTGAAGCCATAGCCATGAACTCTCTTGGTGTTTGCTTCCGTTCCTTTATTACACAACACCCACGTGGCCTAAGTCCAGGCATTGGCAGCATCAGTTCATTCTCTTGCTGAGTCAGACCTGGGACCCTCACCTGATTCTGCCCCTCAGGCCCAGCCTGGAGCAGCAGCATCTTGACATCTTCACCGGTGCCAAGGGCTTTGACCAGCAGCTCTGTCCTTCAACACTACAACCCTGGGACAATGGCCTTCCCCACCTGGTGTCAGGCTGGTCACATGGCCGAGCACGCATGAAAGAGACTGGGGGAATGGTTGTCCTAGAGATTGTCACTGCTTACAAGACACTGGAGGAAATTGTTGACCCAGATCTGAACCCAACCTTTGTCTTTCCTGGGGCTGGGCAGGCTAACAGTAAAACCCTCTAGTTATGGGGAACCCTTGGTACCATGGAAACCACACTGTAGCCACACAATTGGCGGTGCTGTGCAAACTCAGGGTATGGTGGCTGAGTTCTTGAAAGTTAGAGGTCTATTTGTTCCACCCAAGGGCTTAGCCTGATGAAGGAAGGGTGCTCAGTGAGACACAGAGGTGGGCCATAGCAGATGATAAAGCCCAAAGACACCTGAAGACAATTTGACTTGGATTTGCAACCTTAACAGAGGGTACTAGATATACACACACATCTGTGCAACATCAGGAGCCATGGCAAAGCATCAGTATTTGAAAATATGGTTCCAGTAAGTGGTGGAGCATCATGGGGGCTCTAGGTTCAATTTCCACTACCGAAAAAAAAAAGTAAAAAAGAAAAGTCATAAGAGAGAACGAAATATGGAAGAAGGAGGAATGGAGAAAGACTGTGTCTCAGGACCTATAGTTCAAGAAGGCTCCATTTTAAAATAGCTTTAGTACAGTTTAGACAGATGGCTCTGGAGTTAAAAGTACTTAGGCTCTTGCAGAGGTCTGGATATCAGTTGTCAGCAGCATGTCAAAACTGCCTAGAACTCCACTTTTGGGTGAAGCATGGGGAAGGGAATCTGGTGCCCTCTCCTGCCCTCCAGGGTACTACTGCATGTGGTACACATACAAAGTAGAAGGCAAACACTCAAAGGCATAAAATAAAAATAAGTAAAACTCTCCTTATAAAGATGAGGTTTTTATAGAGCCAGTGGGATGATTTTGTTTGTAAGTCAATTTTCACACAGTGCTGGTTCCCTGGAATTCACCTAAAATTGGAATGAGGGAGCCCACGCAAGAGCTTTCTTCTGACCTCCACAGGTATGCACATTAATACACTAATTAGTTTATTAATTGATAACCATATTGGAAGCAAAGTGTTCAGTCAGCAAAGTGGCTGCAGCCACCTCTTTCCTTCCTTACCAGCTGGAGGGTGGAACATGTCTGGGCAGAGCAGAAGCATTGTCCCCTGAGACTCTATCAGACAAGAGTCCAGCAGTAACTCCGGTACAGCAGCTCTAACTCCTGAGCTCCCTTTCCTGCCCTACTTCTTATTTTCCGTTTCTGTCTCAATAACTCTTGTTTACTAAAATAATTGCCCAAGATCACACATGGAAACAGTCAAATCAGGCCTGCACCCAAGATTCAGCGGCCAGGGTTCTGCACACAGCCTTCCTGATTGCTTCTGGCTTGGAAGAATTCTGATAATACTCAAGTCGCAACAGCCCCGTTCTGCTGGTGTCAGAAATCACAGTCCTCTATCAGGACTGCAATGTCCCCAGCGTGTGTATCTCAGACTCTCGAGCACAACACACTCACAGGTGTGGTAAATTATTTGCTTCAATAGGCTTGTTAGTGAGGTGGGGAACCCAGAAGCCAATTTAAAGGGTTAGGTCGATTCCAAAGCTTCAGGATGGATCTGGCTCTCATCACTCACAGACCCCATTGTGCTCTGGAAGGCTACCAACCATGAGCACGCGTGTTCGCGGACACAAGAGAAGACATAGTCCCAGTGAATGTGGAGACCCAAGAGAGGAGCAGGATGAAAACAGAAACAGGTAGTGTTGAGTGTGCTGGGTTGAGGGAGGAGGGTCAGGGAAGTACACACATGTGAGCAAGCCCACTGGCTTCCTCCAGGTGCCTGCTGTCTTGGGGACTCAAAATGCCCACTTAAAAGGATCCTGCATTCTTACCTCTCCTCAGACCTTGGGGCAAAGTGAAGATTCCTCCCCTTCAGAGTTTCAGACCTGGCTTCCTCCTGTGCAATCTAGATTTCTGCCAACAATTAGCTAAATGACTTTAAGCCCAACAGAACTGAGATCTGTGTCCAGGGACTCCATTTTAGACCCTGGAAGTTAGTATAAGGTTGGGACTGCGGGACAGACCCTATATGAGGTAGAGATGGACCTCTATGAAACTATGGAGTCTTTGAGGATAAGGGACTCCTCAGAGAAGGTATGGGCTCCATTGACCACAGTCTCACCTGACTTTAGATTTTTGGCACATGGTGCCCCAGGTCAGATATGGCAGGTTCATCAGCAGAAGGTCCCTTGTCGATTCCCATGCTTGGAGCCTTGAGTAGTGTTGTCGGGACCACAGATGGCAAGAGAGACTGTAAACCGATAATAACTGAAAGAGAAGCACTGTCTTGGGGTGGAGCGATGGGAAGGAGAGGGCAGAGGCACCATTTAGAAGAAGGTAGGGCCTGACAAGATCTTCTCAAGCCCCTTTCTTACAGGGCAAGGAGGCGGTTCAGTTTTCCCATGTATCCCCAGAGTTTTGGTCGTGCTTTCCCTGGGCCTTTTCAGACTTTGAGTTTTCCTCTGACTTTTATGCCCATCCACCTGGAGTTGTGGGTCGTCAAAGGATTGTTTGGTGAGTATGGTAGGAGCCTGTGCCCTTGGAGAATAAGACAGTTGAACATGGTCTGGTAATTGTTATCACACTCCCTGGCCAAGTGGGTCCCCGATCCAGCATCTCTTAAACAGGTACATAAGATGTCAGCCAAGTCTAAATGGGCCCCACAAAATGCCCTTTTCTTTTTACTTCACCTATGTTAACCAGCAGTCTTCCTGGGGGTTGCTGCTGCTGCTGCTACTAACTGAGCATCCTCTTCCCTTCCCAGGTTTGGATTATGAACTAATTCCACTCTTTGAGGATACCTACAGTGTTTTGATAACAGTTGAGCCGGAAGAGCATTTAATGGTCGTATATCTTCGCGGGTTGACATCGGAAAGGGTGGTTGTGCAGTTTCTCATCGTGTCGCTGTCTAGCAAACTCCGGATGAAACGAAATCGAGGTAAATGAGTTCGTGTATCCTGGTAGAAGGCATTTTCTTCTCGGGGGATCTGAAAAGGTCACTTTTCCCACTTCTTGTGTTCCCTCTAGTTAGTTCCATTGTCTAAAGGACCAGGGCAGAGAGTAGAGTTCTGAGAACCACCAGCCTATCTAACAATCTCTAGGTGTGATCTTTCAGAGTAGGACCAGCAAACTTCAGCTTTTTAAGAAAATTATGTATTTGATGTAAATAGGGAAGATCTTGTTTGTGGTTTTCACGTGTGGAATTGGGTACCTAGGGAGCTGCTCTCTAGAGGGATGCAATCTGTCAAATCTCTTTGCCTGGCCCATGGTTTAGCTTCACCTGATTGTGCTTCTCAACAGCCAGTCTGAGGCCCAGCAGCGTCAGGGTCACCTGGGCACTGACTAAAAGTCTTAATCCACTCAGACACCCTCTAAACTATCACACAACCAGAAACTGGAGAGTGAGACATAGATGTGGGCTTTAACAAGCTGCCCAGAGCACTGGGGCGTGCCCAAGTCCAAACCCACCCTGTAAAATCCCTGTGCCAGCATGGGCCTCAACAGCTGCTTCCTTTTAGCCAGAGCCTGGGCCAGAGGCCTGCAAAGTCCTGTGCTGTGGTCCTCGAGGAGATACTTTATTTAAGGTGGAGGACTGTGCGGCATCCATTGTTCAGAAGACATGCTTGGCCATGACTTCAACATGGAGACAGGAGCCTTGCTGTGGAAACTCCTGCACCTGGAGACTGGGACGCCAAGCTCCAGATCTGTTTGTGCCACGACAGGTGGGAGGGGTGGGTGATACCAGTTTTCAAAACTATATCCTGGTTTTATTATTGCAATGTTCCGGTTTTAAATGAATTATTAAATAATTTTAATGATTTTTAATAAATAAAAGGTGCAGCTGAGAAACAGGGCCTGTGCATATGACTCAAATGGGAAAGAGCTAGCCTGTTTGGTTTTTGGTTTTATTGTATTCTAAGGTGCTTTTTTAGCTTTATTTTTCTTTGGTTTGTTTGGTTTTCAAGACAGAGTTCCTCTGTAGCCCTGGTTGTCCTGAAAAACATTTTGTAGAGCAGACTGGCCTCAAACTCATACATCTGTCTGCCTAGGCCTCCCAAGAACTTGGATTAAAGGCGTGCAACTCACGCCAGGTGAGAAGAAGAGGTAAAAGACATCTTTCTATAGTATTCAGGGTTCCTCCTGGACTTTAGGGCTGTGTGTGAAGGTTTTCTAGAGGAGTCTTGTGGTCCACCCTCCTGGAGATGAGCTTCTCACCTGGGCCTGCAATCCAGCAGAGTTTCAGGGAGGGAACTGGGGGATGGGAGAAGAGGTGTGGCAGCAGTGGAATTCTAAGGAAAAAAATCACATCCGGGTTGTGCATCATAGGGCTCACTGCCTGCATCCACGGGAGCAGGGACGTCAGTCTGAGACTTTGTGAAGCTGACTTAGACTGAGAGGGAGATTTTACTTGAAGATACTTGCAGTGGGATTTTTCCCCCATAGTCAGTACAATACATCCTTCTGGATAGAAAATTGTAGGAGTGGTTTTCTTTCTATCTTTTTCTAACTCCCTTCCTCCCTTCCTCCATCCATCCATCCCTCTCTCCCTTCTTTCTTCCTCTCTTCCTTTCTTTCGGGAGATGGAGGCTGAACATGGAGGTTGAGAGCTATAAGCAAGTAACTTACCTCTGAGAAAATGGCAATGGGATGAGGAGTCTGACAGTGCAGGGGCAAATGAGGATGACTGACATCTTCAAGCCCCAATGACAGGCAGAGGAGGTAAGAGCCAGAGCCTGGGTGGAGGGAGCAGATTGACAGGTGCTGAGAACAGAGGCAAGATGAGTGATTGAGTGTCCATTGTGTTCAGATGACTCTTGTCATGCCTGTGGGGTCTGGAGTTACTGAATGCAGGACTTAGCAGGTCCAATATAAAGGGTGCAGTGTGATTTTATATCTAGTTTCACAGTTAAGAAGTCAAAACTTGCCTTACAAGTAGACTGTATTCTTTGTGGTTCTCTATTTCGATCTCTCTGTAAACCTCTGTGTAACCAGCTGCTTCTGTGCCCCCCATGTCGCCTGAGTGCAGGTGCCACTTTCTGGCTTTTTATTTCTGAGACAGAGTCTTACTAATTTAAGTTATGTTAAATCATCCATGAGAGTTATACCTATCTGTGGATATAAGAATAAACATTTAAACTGGAGTTAGGAATTATACTGGCTTAGGAAGATGGCAGTAGTGTATTTTCCTCTAAGATCCCTGACTTCAGTAGCCCTGAATGGTTGGCTAATTCTCTCAGTATCAGGCTCAATTTCCTTCATGTTGATCAAGGCTTACGTCCAATTAGACAGCTGTTGGTGACTGTCAAGATATGAACTTTAGGTCTATCTTGTCATGCTGGTTGTTGTTTGGGGTCATGGGCATCACAGCGAGGTAGGGCTATTGGTCACCTTTCTCCCCTGGCAGCTGGCACAGTTCCAGCTGGTGTTATGGAAGCGAAGTCCTCAGCGGGGAGGCTTTCAGGGAAGTCCCAGCTTGAATCCTCCAAGTCCTGTGTCAGAAGTGTGTGGTGTCTTTAGCCATGAGACCTTACCTTCAAGGACAACATAATAGCCTAGGTTGTTTGGTGAGTCTCTTACATGCCTCTGGCCAACAACTGAAAGGGGAGTGCGTCATACCTGGTAGTGAGACTTGTAGTAGGTACTTTGAGGGAGAGCATTATGACCCCAAGTGCATTAACTCCATTGAAAATTACAGTTCTACAAATACCCTATCTGTTGTCTTAGGTTTCTGTGGCTGTGATAAACACCATGGTCCTAAGAAACTTGGGAAGGAAAGGGTTTACTTCATCCTACAGCTTGTAGTTTATTTTCCAGGGAAGTCAGGATAGGAACTCAAGGCAGGAGCCTAGAGGCAGGACTGAAGCAGAGGCCATGGAGAATTGTTGGTTACGGGCTGACTCCTGCAGGCTTCTTCAGTCTGCTCTCTAATACACCCAGAACCACCTTCCCATGGGTGCCACCACTTACAATGGGCTGAGCCATTTTACGTCAGTTATTAATTAGGGAAATGTACCACAGGTGTGCCTACAAGCCATATTTTCTCAGTTGAGCTTCCCTCTTCCTACATAACTCTAGTTTTGTCAAGCTGACATAAACCTGCAAGCACACACATGTGATTTTAGGTAAATATGAAATAATGTAATTCCTTATGATGTTTTCACATAATTTAATGATTTGCTCCTTTCCCTCCCATTCTCCCTATATTGTTTTCTCCCCTACATTTGCTCCCTCCCCTACACCATTTTCCCTTTCATATCACTTGTATCTTGCTATTCTCCTCTCTAGTGCCCCCACCACGGTCTCCTTTTAATTGTCTCATTTCTGTGATGACTTCAGGCTGTATCGTCACACCTGAGGATTTGGAAATAGGAAACACAGGAGCGAGAGGACACACAGTGTGGACTGTCTGGGTCTAGATGACTTGAATGCAAATATTGTCTAGTTCCATCCGCTAGGATTTCATTCCTTCTCCAGCTGAGTAGGATTCTGTCGCGTGCACACTGAAGGACACGGGGTTGTGTCCATTTCCTAACGACTGTGGGTGGAGTGGCAGTCACATGTCTGAGGAAACACCTGTGCATGTGATGCTGAGTCCTTTGGGCTGCACATGGCTAGGAGTGGTACAGCGGAGTTTGATGGTGGATTTATTCTTTACTTTCTGGGGATTCTCCACCCTGATTTTCAGAGTGGTTTTCACTGGTTTGCAATCCTAGCAGTAGTGAATAAGTGTTCCCCTTTCCCCACACCCTCTTCAGTATTAGTTGTCAGCTGTTTGGTTGTTTCCATCCACTCTAATGGTGCAAAATTAAACGTTAAAATGATTTTATTTCCCTAATTGCTAAAGTCAAAGAAAAAATATTTGGAGGGGGCAGTTTTGAGATAGGGTTTCTCTGTAGCTTTGGAGCATGTCATGGAACTAGAGTTTGTAGACCAGGCTGACCTCAAACTCTTTTTTGGGCACCTGAGATCCTATTGCAGCACGTGATAAACCCCTGATTGTTTTTGCCTTTCTGTTTGCCTTTGTTTTTTTCCAGTTTTTTTCTAATTTGTCCTGGAAGCTTCAGCACTGGGCACTTCACAGGGACTCAGATTCTGAGACTTTCAGAAACCCTCCCCATGTTGTGGTCATCCTACAACATCCCTTGCCTTGCAGCCTTATGGTGACATGTACCTTACAAAGGACATCTATGCTGAGGTGTGTGACTGTCTCTTTAACCTCCCAGTTTTAGAGCTGCACACTGCCTCAGAGTCCGCTGGTCTCCATATTAGTGATGAATGCTTTGAACCTTAGCATAGAGTTGGCCGCATAATGTCTGAGGGTCAGAGTTTGGGTTTAACCTCTTTCTTCTACAGACTCATTTCTTCCTGCCATGTCTTCCTACAGAATTTTAAACTGTTTTCTGGTCTCGCATGCATTTCCTCATACACACAGCTGTGATCACAGAGGACATCAGTAGACAGCCTTCTCCCTTGTATATGAAGGAAGGTTCAGTCCACAGTCCTCAGATTTCTCAGGGTTCAATAGTTCAAAATTCACAGTTTTGTTTTTTGTTTTTGTTTTTATTTGTTTCCTTGGGATTACCATTTAAAAACAGGTTATATTGTTTGTAATTAAATAGGATTTGTTACTTTATTACTATCTTAAGTATGAAACCTGCTACTCTGCTATTTAAACAGGATCATCAAAGCAATCAGAATCCACAGGACACAAACAAATGTGGTAGAAAACCAAACTGGGGAAGGAAGGGCTTTGGGAGGGAGGCCTGGGAGAGTCTGGGTGAATTCAAGTTCTCAAGTGAGAGGAATCTGCACGTTCTCTGTGAGGCTGGAACACAGTTCAAGAGAAGAACGTTATTGATCTCAGGTTTGCCTGAGAGCACAATCCAGGTCTACTTCTCACTGTCTTAAATCCATGTGTTTAGATTCCCTTGTAAACAACTTAAAACCCACACTTTAGCTCGGTGACACTGGTGAGGAGGAGGAGGAGGAGGAGGAGGAGGGGGGGGGGGGGAGGAGGAGGGGAGAGGGGAGGAGAAGGAAGGAAAAATCACAGAGAGAAACAGAAGGAGAAAAAAAAAGAGGACCAGGAAGAGAAGAAGAAAGGAACAGAAAAAAGAAAGAATTAAGGACAGGAGGGAGGAAGAAAATGAGAAAGGGGAGGGAGGGAAGGAAGAGGGGGAAGAAGGGAGTAAGAACAGAAAGAGAAGGAAAGGAAGAGGAGAAATAGCTTGCTACCTGATGATCAGTCACAAAGCAATGTACATGAGCCAGAATCAAAGATAGTTTTAAATAAAAGGTAACAAACAGTGAATATGATCAAAGTATGTTTTATACATGTGTGAAAACTGCATAATAAAACCAGCTCCTTTGTACAATTAATGCATGCTAAATAAAGCACTGAAAAGCTATTTTCACTGATGCAGACATGGAACTAGTTACACAGGTTATCAGAGAGAGAACTGACCTAGTGAGAGTCCAGACTTCCGCTCTGCTCAGCTCCCCAACTCCTGCTCCAGATGAGTATGGGAACTACTTTAATGAGGTGACCATTCTCACCAAGGGGGTGGGGACCAATAGGGAACAGCCACTCCCATCAACTCCCACAGAGTTCAGGATTCCAGAGTTTCATGATAGACTAGAAATGTGACAAATTGGAAAGGGGGGGGGCTATGAAGGCCCCAACTCTCCCTGAAAAGGTTCACAAGACCCTGTAAATAACCTTCAGACAGGAATTTATAAGCAATGCAATAGAAACTCATCATCCTCTCTCTCTCTCTCTCTCTCTCTCTCTCTCTCTCTCTCTCTCTCTCTCTCACACACACACACACACACACACTCAAACTTACACTTTTAGAATGAAGGAGAAGCATAAAAAGAAGGAAGGAAGAGAGGAAGGAAGGAAGGAAGGAAGGAAGGAAGGAAGGAAGGAAGGAAGGAAGGAAGGAAGGAAGGAAAGAAGGAAGGAAGGAAAAACTACATGAGAATCTAAAGTACTAGGACCTTCCTTAACTGATTCAACTTACAAAATCCTCAACTGTAATAATAAGATGTGGTTTTAAACTACTGATTTTAGGGGAACGTTTGTGAAGTAGCTTTGAATTACAGAATATATACAGCGTCTCAAATTCAAGGCTAAGTTGAAGTTCAGGTTACAAACCTCCTGCTTATTGTATCTGATGAGAATGCTAATGTCCTGTAATAGATTATTTGTCGTAACCTTTGTCCTGTTTTAATCTGGAGCTGAAGGGCAGAAAGGAATTTCACAATTCACACTTACCTTCACCTGGATGACCATCAACACACTGTCCCAGCATGCTCTGGGTCTCTGTGCATCTGTGCATCCCTGCAGTTCCTGCTGTGGGAAAGCTGTCATGTCACCACTAGCAATGGCATTTCCAAGTCTAGGCAAGTTCAGCAGTCATTTCTCTGTGGGTCCTGCATGTCCAATTCATACAGCATAATATCAAGCAATACAAGCAAGAGCAGTTTCTAACAAACTCCATCCATAAGGAGCCTCTTTGATGCCCATCTTCCATCATCCTCTTGAAGTAGATTGTTGCTGCCAGGAGCAGATGTGTCTCATTGTCATGAAAAGTCTTAAGTTCCTAAAACATTCTAAATGCCATATTCCATAGGTCTTTGAAAGGTTTGAAGATTATCTATCTAAATGAAATATATATCTATATACCCAGAAAACCTAACTAACATGACTACAAACTTGACTATTATAGATGACTACCTATTAACCTGTATTTCTTAATTATTCATTACATTCTTAAATGAGCTTCACAAACATAATACCTTAATTAGAGCAGAAATACACACACACACACATACATATAACAAAATTGACCTAAATTTTGTATCAATAGACCAAGAACATACCAATGCAAATCTCTATATTATATCCCTCTTTAAATGTAAACAAACATTTATAAATAATCATTTAGGGAATTCGGGCATAGTTCTTTCCAAATGGCTTAGTGCTTTTGTTGGGCAAAGTAATTTTTTAAATATTTTTTTAATATTTATTTATTTGTTATGTATGCAATATTCTGTCTGTGTGTATGTCTGCTGGCCAGAAGAGGGCACCAGACCTCATTACAGATGGTTGTGAGCCACCATGTGGTTGCCGGGAATTGAACTCAGGACCTCTGGAAGAGCAGGCAATGCTCTTAACCACTAAGCCATCTCTCCAGCCCCGGGCAAAGTAATTTTTGAGAGTGTTCACAGCAACCTTTCCAGTGGTCTTGGTCCATCAAACCACATTAGTCTGGAAGGAATCCACAGGTTCTCATCCTCTGTGGAAACAAAAGCACAACACTCTTTTCCAAGGCAACATATCCTTAGACCAGATTTTGAAGTCAAAATATCTTTAAAATATATATGTTGGTTTATTTTAGCAGCCGTCAGAATTAAATATCTCTCAGTAGTCAAAAAAAAGTCAAAGAAAGCACAATAATATACATTGTCCAGACTCTCTGTGTATATTTTATTTTTACATGGCTTATTTTTCTTACTCTGACTTTTTCTACAAGCTTAATATTTATTTTAATATTTTTACTCCTTTAATCTATGACTGTCCATACTCTTTTTATATCATTTTTACTCTACTCTTTTTCTTCTCTCTCCCAAACCTATGTACATTCATTTAACAC
This sequence comes from Microtus agrestis, assembly GCA_902806775.1. Classification (NCBI taxonomy): domain Eukaryota; kingdom Metazoa; phylum Chordata; class Mammalia; order Rodentia; family Cricetidae; genus Microtus; species Microtus agrestis. The sequence goes on from CADCXT010005616.1 coordinate 32,283, forward strand.
TGTGGCCCATTCAGAGGTCTTCTTTATCTGAATCTGTCTTTATTGCATATCTGTAATTATTTTTTGACCAGGAACACTTTATTTTTTTTCTTTTAAATGCTAAGCGGGCATGATTAGGACCAACTCTGCAGCACTACATGTTTGCTCTGACCAGTCCAACATGGTGGAGGCATATTTGCTGCCTCTGAGAGCCATGCACATTGCCCCAGCTCCAGGAATGCAGCAGGTCTATGTCACCATTAAGAAATTTTGCTCACAGACTCCATTTAAGTACAGGGCTTCCCAAAAGCCAGAGTTCCTTCTACCAGCACAAATCAGGAATCCTAAAGAAGTCATGCAATATTTTTGCCACTAAAGCTGAATCAGAAAACCTCTTAAAGGAGCTGCACCTCTGCCTGCCACCAGCAAACAAAGCCTATCTAAAACTATGTGTTACCAACAAGCTCCAATTGACTCCTGTTTCTGTGGGTATAGAAGCCCTCTTTTTTTTCTTAAGCTTTTTTAGGTCTTATGTGGATCTATGCCCCAGACAGTGGGTGCCATTCTTTAGGTTGAGGCTGCTCATTCATTTCCTGACCACCCAGACCCAAAATAATTACATAGAAACTTTATTAATTGCAATACTATTTGTACAATAGCTTAAGCATATTTCTAGTTGGCTCTTACACCTTAAATTAACCCATTTCTATTATTTTCTATTTTACCATGAGGCTCGTGATTTACTGGCAAGGTTCTGGCTGATTTCTGTGCTCCATGGCATCTTATGACTCTGCCTACTCTCTCCCAGCACTCAGCTTACTATTCCCACCTTATCTCTATTCTGCCAAAGTAGCTTCTTTATTCATTAACCAACAAAAGCAACACATATATACAGAAGGATTTCCCACACCATTTATCAAAGTCTGAGGGTCACCAAATGTCACCAAAAGACAGATGCAACAGCTATGACTCTTCCAAGCTGTCTATGGAACTTCCCACAGTCTAAATTGTGAACCTGCATCAATGCCCAACTCCACCCACAGACTTGGTTGAACACAGTGATGTTTGTCCAGAAGAATCTCTGAGTTGCTGGTTGAGTGGGAGTTGGGGACATCCCTGTGGGCTTCTCCTCTCCCACTTCAATGTGTTTTAACCCATCTCCTACTCCCCATCCTTCAGCTTCTCTTCAACAGAGACCCACACTGTTCTCTGACCCCTCAGAATCCTCTAAGCACATTCTCTGATGCTGTTTGCCTGGAGATGTGGTCCCTGAGATGCTTCCACTTGCAAGTATCAGAAAACTCAAAATATCTTTGTAGGAAGGATCACTGCAGAACTCTAGAGCTGGTTAATTTGTCAGTACAGTGATATTATCAATGACCCTAGAAAGTCTGGGCTACTCTGTCATGTCCTCAGTAAGCTAGAACTGTGCAGATGTCCCCTGCCTCTCAAGGTCCTAAACCCTCTCTATTCCCTGTCCCTGTGAATATGAGCACAGGTGGTCCTACCTAGGGCCCCAGTCACCATTGTTCTGTGGGGAGGAATCCCCTCTCCCAGCTCTCAGTGCTTCTGTGCTCTCTCTGGCTGAATAGAAGAACCCAGAAAACACAGGAGAGAAAAGCACAGCCCTTTTCTTACCGTCCATGTACACAGAGACCTCCATAGGAGACGAGCTCCAAACCATGGTGATCACAGATGTTTAAGAGAAGGGAAAATGCATTTGTGAAAGAATGACAGGACACACAGGTCTCAGAGTTCAGATTCATTCTGAGCATGTCGTAGGAGAGGCAGGTGGGGGTGTGTGCAGTGGGGGAAAGTGGGGGGAGGCTAGCAGAAGTTCAGGGTTACTGCTGAGTTCCTCTGCTCTCACCACAGCCTCACCAGCAGCCTCCTGTGATCAGAGCTGTTTCTTTTTTTTTTATTTATTTATTATGTATACAACATTCTGCCTCCATGTATGCCCACACGCCAGAGGAGGGCGCCAGATCTCATTACAGATGGTTGTAAGCCACCATGTGGTTGCTGGGAATTGAACTCAGGACCTCTGGAAGAGCAGACTGTGCTCTAAACCACTGAGCCATTTCTCCAGCCCCGATCAGAGCTGTTTCTATCCTTCTCCCAGAAGATTGTCGGTCACAGGTCCCGGCTTATAGGGAAAAAAAGGTCAAGGGGCCCTCTCTGAAGTCACAAGCCGGGCGGGTGGCAGTTCAGGCATTTAATCCCAGTACTCCAGGAGGCAGAGGCAGGCGGATCTCTGTGAATTCAAGGCCAGCCTGGTCTACAAGAGCTAGCTCCAGGACAGACTCCAAAGCTACAGAGAAACCCTGTCTCAAAAAAAAAGAAAAAAAAAGTGTGGATGATAGCTATGTGGGAGGATATATTCTTCTCAGCAGTCCATGGAAATTTCTCCAATATTGAGTGTTAGGGACTGCAGACCCTCAGACCCTGAGTTTTCTGTGACCCCTTGTCTGACAGAGTAAACAACTTGTTTTCCTATGTTTGCAGCTGCTCTGAGCAGGAGACCCTCATGAGTTCCTGATGGCAGGGGAGTGGTTTCTGGTGGGCTTGCAGTTGAAAAATCCTGAGAGCTAGGGCATGGCCATGAGTCAAGGAGAGCCCTAGATAAGCTGCCCTGGAACACAATAAAAGGGGCGTTCTTGTCTCAAGGATGACCCATGTCTCGGTCTGTGTGTATGTGTTTCAATCTCCAGCCCCTTGCCTGACTCATGAACCATCCCATAGTGCAGATGCCACAATTGGTCACATGTTAAGACACTGTCTCAACAAATATTGGCTATTGAAATAACCTGCATAGTCTATCTGACTGGAATAGACTAAAGTTAGATGCCAATAGTAATAGAAACTCATGGAGATTGAGCAACACTGTATCAGATAATAACCGAATCACTATGAGGGCAGTAAGAAAATGAAAGTTTCCTACATCTGGATGAACATGAAGGCACAAAATACCAAAATCTTCCTGGCTCTAGCTGAAGAGTCCAACAATAAGAAACTAGAAATGTAGATTCCAAAAATCAGAATGTATAAATAAAGAAATACAAAGTTGTAAACCTAGGAGAATGAGAGCAGGCTGTCAGCAGCTTAAAGATTAACTCTTAACAGCAGAGAGTTATTTTGTTGAACAAATGGCTGCCCTGTTTACAAGACTGAAGCATCCCTCTGCAAACTGAGAGTCCTAAGATAACACTCTGCTCCCCCCCACCCGTGATTAACAACAGAGTTAACTTTTAAATAATGCGATGTACCTGACTTTTTGGCTGTGCATCTTCCCATACCCTTGCCTGCTATGCGAAACTGGCAGTATCAGGGGAAGGGCAGAGTTTTGGGTACACACTATCAGGGAGCACCAGGGAAAAACAATGGACTAAATACAAACACTAGTTTAACTGAAAAACTGTAAATGGAAATTGTTTTTTAAAAAGCCAATTTGTATCTGAGTTTTACCTCGAGATTGTAAAAATTCCTTTGTTCACGACTCATGGGTGTTGCTTCTTGCTATAAAAAGAGGGAGTTCAGGTTCAGAAACCGTCCTTTCCACAGCCTCACAAGTCCATCTCTGGCTGTGATCTCAGTTAGCTGATAAAATTGTTTGTGCCCTATGGAGATTTATTTTTTATTTTTCTCCTGGAATAAAGTTTGTTTCTGCATCTCGGAAGGTGAGGCAAAAAGAAGAGCCAGAGGATCGGAGGAGTGTCGTGAAAGCCCTCTTCTGGCCAGGCCCCACCCTGACCTAGGCACTGCTGGCTAGTGATAGCTGCTAGGCAGGGACACTAGTAGGCTGCCCGTGCTCCAATGGATGGTCCCACATCTAAGCATTTATTGGCAGCACTAATTGAACTTAGAGGGTTAGAGAAACAAAAGACTGAGCACTCCTGAGGCAGGCACAAGTAGATGTCTGAGTTTTGAGGCCAGCCGGGTCCACATAGGGAGTTCCAGGTCAGCCAGGGCTGCATAATGAGACCCTGTCTAGAAGAAGAAAAGGGGGAGTTGGGAGGGGAGAGTGTGGGGGCTAGAAGGGTAAAATGGTAGATATGTTCATATTTCATTGTATATATAAATTAAATTCTCAAGAACAAGGAAAATTATTAATAAAAAGAAGAAAGGGGGAAAATGTTTGTTTCTGGTTTAATAGACTTTGGTGGTCTGTTCCCCCATCTTTGCGTGATCCCCGTGGAACCAATATTTGTCATGTATTTTTGTTAATGCTAGAAAGAAACCAGAAACTCTATGAAATCCTTGTTTTCATGGCTAGACTTTGCCTGACCGGGTGCTTATACTTGTGCTATAGGAATCACAAAATAGCTCTAGGACCTGGGCAAGTCACTAGCTCTGTGATTAATTCTCACTCTCAAGTCCTAATGCCTTACAGACACCTCTCCCAGGGGCAAGGGATCTACATCTGTTTAGTCAACAAACAAGTGTTGTCGAATATTATTTTTTTAAAATATTTATTTATTATGTATACAATATTCTGTCTGTGTGTATGCCTGAAGGCCAGAAGAGGGCATAAGACCTCATTACAGATGGTTGTGAGCCACCATGTGATTGCTGGGAATTGAACTCAGGACCTTTGGAAGAGCAGGCAATGCTCTTAACCTCTGAGCCATCTCTCCAGCCCCTGTCGAATATTATTTTAAGATGTGTTACATTTGTTCATGCTGTGGAACATTTGTTTAATGATGCAAAGATGTGTTCCATTCTTTTATGTTGCGTTTAACTCTGCGAAGCTGTGATTCCTTGTCTGCCTTTAGGTCTAATAAAGAGCTGAATGGCCAATAGCAAGGCAGGAGAAGAGAGAATAAATAGGAGAAATCTGGGTAGAGAGATTAAAGAAGGAGCAAGACAGAACAAGGAGAGGAAGACATCAGGGGCCAGCCACCCAGCTACACAGCAAGTCAAGGAGAAAGAAGGAAAGAGAGGTATACAGAAATAGAAAAAGATAAAAGCACGAAGCAAAAGATAAATGGAGCAACTTAATATAAGAAAAGCTGGCTAGAAACAAGACAAGCTAAGGCCTTTATAAGAAAGAATAAGCCTCCATGTCATGACTTGGGAGCTGGGTGGCGGACCCTCCAAGAGCAAAGAACCCTCCAAAAAAGCAAAAAACAACAACTACAAACAAATTATTGTTTCAGATTTCCTCCATGTAAATAACATTCTGGATGCTTGTCTGAAAATGTTCCCTCAAGCTGGGTGGTGGCGGCTCAAGCCTTTAATCCCAGCACTCTGGGAGGCAGAGGCAGGCAGATCTCTGTGAGTCCGAGACCAGCCTGGTCTACAAGAGCTAGTTCCAGGATAGGCCCCAAAGCTACAGAGAAACCCTGTCTCGAAAGAAAAAAAAAAGAAAAGAAAACGTTCCTTCACATTCCCAATGTTGTCCTACAATAGTGCTCCCACAGAGATGGAAAAGCATGCACTCAGTTCTATAGCTGAGTAATACAGTGGGTGCTTAACATATGTGAGGCCCTGGACTCTGCTCAGTATCGAGAAACAAAAATGGATTTACAGTAAATCAATCCGTAGGAGCCGTGGACAGATGGTAGCGAGGGGTTGAGAGAAGTGGGGATCCCAGTTGGAAGACAAAGGGAACCAAACTGTTCAGTTGATTCTGGATGGCTAGCAAATCACCTTCTTCCCTTAGCTTGTTTCATCTCTTAGGAAGATTCCAGACCCTGCACACCTGCCTCCCTGAGGTTCCCTCCTGGCTGCAACCATGCTGAGCCGCCCTTATTTTTCAGGTCTCCAGCAGGGGGTGCTCTGCTTTCTCTTTGGATAGTAGGTCCTTAGGGCTCGCCCAGAGATGAAGTCCTCCCGCAGGGTGCTTTCCTCCCCGGTCCTATCCCAGGCGGTCACTCCTTGTTGCATTTAACACTAAAGGTATTTCGTGGATCCTAGGATCCATAGGATTCCTAGCAGACTAGAAGCCACTAGAAGGCAGAGCCCTCCCTTCTGTAAAGGCTGAAGGTTGTCTCAATCGACTTCCCAGATACTTTAAGAGAGGGCGAGGGAGCATCAGACCCTGGCAAGGAGCGTCTCCTCCTCTATCTGCCCACCCAAGGAACAAAGTTTTTCCTATACCCCTCAGAATTATTACATGCACTTAAACACAGAAGTACTAACCCTTAGGAGGCCTGTGATAGGACACTGCATACCCTGTACTTAAGACCTGCACACTTTGCTAATGATTTGTTAGCCTCAGTCCTGAGTCATCCTAAGGACTGGCTCAAGAGGAAGGGTCCGCTGACATGGCCTACACATCTAGAACACTAACTTTCTACAGAGAAAGATGTGAAGAAAAGTACCGCCCCAATCCTCAGAAGACCTGAGTTGCATGACCAGAGGGACAAGACTCAAGTTAGAGAAGGCTGACTGCCTTTCTTTTCTCTCCCTGTAAGAGTCGCTGGCTAAAGGAGAGGGAAGACAGATCCTTGGGACTCAAATCCATCAGTCTCTCAGATTGCCGGCTCTGGGAATAAAATACAGCTTAAAAGATTTGATCACTGGGCTGGAGAGATGGCTCAGAGGTTAAGAGCACTGACTGTTCTTCCAGAAGATCCGTGTTCAATTCCCAGCACCCACATGGCAGCTCACAACTGTCTGCAACTCCAGGATCTAACACCCACACACAAAATATACATGCAAGCAAAATACTCATATGAATAATAAACAATTTTAAAAAACGATTCTATCACTATGGTTTGGTTTGGTTTGTCCGTGTGAGATGAAGCAGGGTCTCTTACAGTTGATGACTTGATTTTCTTAACTGTAGGATGTTCAAGGCTCCCTAATTAGCCTTGGTTTTTGGTATTGTTGTTAGCCATTTTGTTTGGCTTTTATTAAGAAAAGTAGTAATGGGTTTTTTGTGGTGTTTCTTTTGGGGTGGTTGTTCTTGGTGCCCATGCAAAGCCCTGGCTAAACTTCAGGTCTTCTAGTCCCCTTCTACCCAAGGTGTTGATTATAGACGTGACAAGCCACATCTTCCCAGTCAGCTCCCTTTGAAAGCCTCCCACAAACAGCTCCGGGCTACCTGTAGGGTTTGACCCCTTTCATTTACATAACAACAAAAGTTGGGGTGGGGGGAGTGTTTTGTTTGTTGTCTTCCGTAATCAGTTTTTCGACGTCTAGAAATTAAGAAAAACCATTTCAAATAATAAATTAACCTTTATGCTCTTACTTCCCAAACTCTTCCTTTGAACTTTCTTAAAACGTTTTTGTTTTTGTTACTAGCTAGGGCTGAAGATTCTTTGTTGGGCCACATGTTTGGAATTCACAGTATTGTCTTGAATTTCCCCCTCTTTTCTAGGGGCTGTCGCACAAATTCTCAAGGGCAAGGTCGACCTTTGTTGTTGAGGAGGGGTGTCGTGTGCTGGGGGTTGGACTGGACTTGGTACTGAACCAAGCTGCCCTCCTGCCAGTCTGCAAGGTCAGATTTTAAATACTCTCTTCTCCGGGGCGGGTCTTGAACTTCAAGCTCAGTTAGCTTTGCCACTCACACCCTTTCATCGTCAGCTGATCCTTTCCAGGGTGCTTGAGCAAGCACTGAAGAAAATACTGCACCTACCAGCAGAGAGAGAGAGAGAGAGAGAGAGAGAGAGAGAGAGAGAGAGAGAGGTTTGCCTGGGTGAAAAAACAGTACACTGCTCTGTCCTATATTGTTTCTAGGAGTGAGACTGTTGCCACTGTCACTAAAGGAAAGTGGTTACAGCTGGCAATTGTGAGGTCTTTGTTTTTGTTTGTGCCCTGTTTTTGGTCCTGGAGATTGAAGCTAGGGTCTTGCATGCTGCCAGGCGGGTGTTCTGCCACAGTTCATACCACAGGAGCTTTGTTCCTGACCTCGTTTATGATGGTAATTTGCCCCTAGAATTTATCTTACATGCATGTTGGCAAAACAACAGCATTCGATGAGTTCAACACACCTGTCAAGACAAAAGGTCGAGACTACTGAATGGCCCTATGAGAGGGAGCTAATTAAATGGCTGAGCTGACAGGATGGAAAGAAGAAAATAATCTACATTTATTATTGAGAAACCCTGGCTGGGAGATGGATCATGCCTATAATCCCAGCACCCAGGAGTCTAAAGCAGGAGGATTGCCACAGTTCAAGGCAAGACTGGGCTACACAGTGAGACCCTGTCTCAAAAAGCAAACAGGGCAAGCAAGGTGACTCAACAGGTACAGGCACTTGCTGCCATCCCTGATGATCTGAGTCTTAACCCCAGAACCTGCGGTTGAAAGGAGAGCTCCAAACCCAGCGAGATGCCCTCTTTTATAGTAATATCACACACACACACACACACACACACACACACATCAACACATAAATACCACTTTTTAAAAGCACTTGGAAATGAGAAAGTTCCAGGATAGGCACCAAAGCTACACAGAGAAACCCTGTCTCGGGGAAAAAAAAATGACCTACCACCTTGTCAAATTTTTGAAACGCTTAGGAATCAAATCCACAGATTCAAGGATGCTGGGCCAACTCCACCAGTTTCTCTGCCGTCTCATCCCCCAACCAAGCCTGTTTGTGTGTTTGTTTGAAGTCGTGGTGTCTTGTAGACAAAGCTGACCTCCAAAAGTAGCTTGCAGTGACCTCAAACTCCTGGTCCTCCAGCCTCTACCTTTCGAGCACTGGGATTACAGTGGACCACCAAGCCCATTTTAAAACAGGAACTGGAGACGGGGCCTAACTAAGCGATTACGTGATTAAGAGCACTTGTTGCTCTTAAGGAGGCCCTGGGTCTGCTTCCAAGCACCCACAAGGTGGCTCACAACTCCAGTTTCTGGAGATCTGAAGCCTTTTCTGACCTCTCAGGCACCATAAATACAAACAGTACACAGGCACATATGCAGGAAAAACACTCATATACATAAACTAAAATTTAAAAAGATTAATACTAATAATAATAACAACCAAAGCCCAAAGCTTTTATTTCCTTCAAAATATCTGAATGGTCCAGAAAGCTCAAGTCAGGATTCTCAAGAATGAGATTCAAAGGGCTTAATGTAGTGAATGACTGGTCCCTTAGCAAGCTAAACATGCATTTGTCTTCTGAGAGACCCACAGGATATATGGCATCTGATGACACCAGAAAACTGTATAAAGGCTGTCTGGGGTACTGTCTTAGAAAGCCCCATGATAGGAACCTTGGAGAAGGTAGGGGTTCAGGCTAGAGTACCTCCTTCAGAGCCGAGATGGGAGAAGTCTAGCCCATTAAGGCAATGAAACAAGAACAGTCTCTCATTGGTGGATTAGCAATATTTATGGTGGCTGGACTGTGGTGGCGCACTTGGGAGACAGAGGCAGGCAGATCTCTGCAAGTTCAAGACCAGCCTGGTCAACAGAGCTAGTTCCAGGACAGCCAGAGCTACACAAAGAAACTTTGTCTTGAAAAACAAAAAAAGAGAACAAAAACCAGTATTTATCATGGGGCTGGAGAGATGGGTCAGTGGTTAAGAGCACTCAGGCTTTTGCAGAGGATTTGGGTTCAGTTTCCAGCATCCACATGGTAAGCTCATCACCACCTATTTCCAGGGGATCCAGCACCCTCTTATGACAATCCACTCACATGCTATTCCCATATATGCATATACAAAACATACAAAACTTAATTTTTAAATTAAAAATTAAAGAAAAATATTTATTGAACACAGGAATGGCACTCATATCTGTAATCCCAATAGTCAGGAGGCTGAGACAGGAAGATTGATGTTTGAGAGTCTGTGCTACATAAGAATCTGCCCCTAAAAAGAACAAAATCAAAAGAAATACATATCAATGACCATACTTAGATGTATTATGTATCTCAGTGTTGATGTGTGGTGATAGATATATCTCAAAGATTGTGTGTATGTGAATTTATCTCATTGATGGTGTGTTTATGTAGATATTTATATATTTATGTATATGGTGATATATCTCAATGGTGATTCAAATGAGTACATGTGTGTATGTATAGGTGATGTGTATTTCTCACGGTGATACAAAGGAGTACACATGTGTATGTATATGGTGATGTGTATCTCTCACGGTGATATAACTGAGTACACATGTGTATGTATATGGTGATGTGTATCTTTCACGGTGATATAACTGAGTACACATGTGTATGTATATGGTGATGTGTATCTCTCACGGTGATATAACTGAGTATACATGTGTATGTATATGGTGATGTGTATCTCTCACGGTGATATAACTGAGTATACATGTGTATGTATGTGGTGATGTGTATCTCTCACGGTGATATAACTGAGTACACATGTGTATGTATATGGTGATGTGTATCTCTCACGGTGATATAACTGAGTACACATGTGTATGTATATGGTGATGTGTATCTCTCACAGTGATATAACTGAGTATACATGTGTATGTATGTGGTGATGTGTATCTCTCACGATGATATAAATGTGTATGTGTATATGGTGATCTGATCACTCTTGTGTCGGATATCCTGATTTGACAGAGGTTCAGGAAGGACAGCTGAAACTCATTTGTTTCCCTCTGCAATCCTTATCCTCACAGAGGATTGAAGACAGAAGCACAATGCTGACAGATTTAAAGACAGGCAGTCTGTCTCTGTGTCTTATCACACTGCCCTAAGTATTTTTTTTTTTTGCTATACTCTATTGCCTCTTTTTTTTAATTGCCTTAAATTCATATTCTAGTGAAGAAAAGGTAAACATGAACTGCTAACACTGCCAGGTTCATGAATGTCGAGAAGAAAGCCAACCTTCGGGCGGGGCTCCCAACGGAGATAAATGTGTCACAGAACAGCAAACCTGGCTTCTGGTGTTCCCCATAGTTCAAAGATAGCCTCGTCTACCGTCCGAGGAATTCCAAGCCACCCAGGGCTACACAGCGAGACCCTTCCTAAAAACAAAAGTGACAAAAGTAAAAGATCCTCAAGTAACAAACCTGGTATCTGGAGGGAAGGAAGGATAAAATGGGGCAGAAAATAAAGCCTATTATACACAGGTGAGATTGCTTAGGGCCTAGTGGGGAAGAGGCGTTTGGATTTTTTAATTGGATGGGGAGACTCAATGAAGACTTGGCACAGGGTGTGGTGGCAGTCGTGTATGGGAAGTGGGGGCAAGAGATCCTGAGCTGAACGTCATCCTGAGCCACAGGGCAAATAATGCTTTCCTTGCAGGTCAGAACGAGAAAGCAGTTGTGGACACACTGGGTTTATCTCGACAGACTACTGTTTTCCTCCCAGTACTGTCAGTCTCTGCAAGGTAGTATTTATTGCTACAGATGATACTAGTTTCTAAGTACCCTACATATATGTGTATTTGTGTAAGAACACATACAGTTTTGTTTTGAGGTAGGGATAGAGCCCAAATTCGACTAGAACTTGCTTTGTAGTTGAGACTGGCCATGAACTCCTTCCTGATCCTCCTGCCTCCCGGGTGCCTTGAGACCCTGCTTCTATTTAAGTTAAAGGTAGTTGGGGGTGGGGGCGGGGTAAACAACTTGCCTAAGGCCATAGAGCCAGAAAGCTCCCTAAAGTAGGATTTATTTCAGGTTATCAAATTAGTTGCTAGGGTAAACTGAAATACCTACTTCAGCGGTTCTACAGCCGTCTAAATCCACCTTCCCTTTGGTGACTAATGCAGCAATTCACAACCAGTATTACAAGTGGACAGGATTTCACAACAAGTTCAATGCAGAAGCTAAAAGATCCGGCAAGCCAAAACAAAACAAGACTCTGGGCTGTGGTGGCACACGCCTTTAATCCCAGCAGAGATGGGTGGGTCTCTGTGAGTTCGAGACCACTGGTCTACAAGAGCAAGTTCCAGGACAGGCCCAAAGCTACAGAGAAATTCTGTCTTGAAAACAAAACAAAACAAAAACAAGAAACAAAAGATCCCACAAGCTGTACTCTGTCGGAGGCATTTACAAGGATACAAAGGTGCACTGGAAAGGGTTCTGGCTCTTCCATATTTTTTTTTTTTTTTAAATATTTATTTATTTATTATGTATACAATATTCTGTGTGCATGTTTGCAGGCCAGAAGAGGGCACCAGACCTCTTTACAGATGGTTGTGAGCCACCATGTGGTTGCCGGGAATTGAACTCAGGACCTTTGGAAGAGCAGGCAATGCCCTTAACCACTGAGCCATCTCTCCAGCCCCGCTCTTCCATATTCTTAACGATGGAGAGCATGCAAATATTATTTTCCATTGGTGCCCTTTAGAGCTTTTGATTCTTCATGATCAACCAGCTGAGCTCCAGACCGCATGGCACACACTTCCCTAGGATCTCAGTCCAGTGACAAGCTGTAAGGGTTAAGCTTAAGATTCACACCTTCGTGGTGCATCGGATGTAGAACTGTGGCCTTCGATCCATTAGATACACAGTCAAGAAGCTATCTGATTTATTTAAATTTTACTGTTTATTATTTACTAGCAACCTTGGAAAGAGACAGTTTCATCAGACCTCACTGCAAGGCAGGGATCCAGGAATAGCTCTTAGTCCGCGAAGGATTTATCAAAGTAAAAAAAACACACACCAGAACCAGGCCAAAACTGGCCACAGCCTAATCAGTCACACTGCCTACAAACAGGCTTCACTCCAAACACTTTCCTAGTTCCAGGGTCTTCAAGGCTTCCTCCAGGTGGAGCATTCCTGCATGAGAAACACCGACGGGATTAAGTGCAGGGGAACAATAGGAGCCCTCCCGATTCACCACCTCAAACAGCATCTTTTTGTGACTCTCTAATCGGAGTCCAGTATTCTGGGTCTGGAACCAGGCACCACTAGGCCAGTTCTAACGTTCTCCTAGAAGCCTGGAGATTGGGGGGGGGACAGTTACCTCGGATAACCCTACCCAGAGGGACCAGTCCCAACCCCCTCTTATTACCTTACACACACCTCTGCGGCCCCAACCACTAAAAGATTCTCAGAGACTGCCCAGAGAGCAAGGGGTCCCAGGTGATGCCCACGGCACGTCACTCTTTGGGGCATGCAGGCAGTGGAGAAGGGAGAAGGGAGGTCAGCGTGGTGGAGGCATGAGCCTTGGTTGGAGTCTCACCTCTCTCCTGGCGTAGGCGGTACCTCTCAGCCATGGACTGAAGCATCCATTTGGCCCGAAGCTTGTGGTTGTAAGAGCCATAAACTAAGACCTCGGTAAGTTCGGAAGACTCCAGGGTCTTCAGTTCGAACATAGCCTGGCTCACCTTCTCGAAGTGAGGGATTCGAGAGCCGTGTGGGCCTGTAGGAGAAAGGAAATGAGCGGTCCAGGCCAGGGAGCCTGGGCCTGAGCTTGGCAACCGGGACAAGACTTGCCACTCACCAAACAGAAATTTTAACACCAGTGTCTGGACTCGGAATACTTCTGGATCTTTCAGGTCTTCAGGAATTTTCACCCATGGTGGGATATTTTTACGGGTCCGGAAAGTTCCCATCTCAGTTCCTCCGCAAGCAACCAGTTCGCAGCGGAGACTAGTTCAGGATTAACCTTGTGGGGCCCACAACCCCAGCACCTGTGAGGGCGGTGGCTGCCTAGACCACACCCACTAGGGTCCTCCCACTTCGGGGCCCAATCTCAGACTCACGACTTGCACCTTCAGACTGCGCCCTTGGAAGACAACATCAGTCCACCTTCAGCCCAGCCATCCTAAACTAACTACTGTAGTTGTTCTTCCAAACAACAGGGAATTTAAGAATAGAAGTCGGAGCCGATCGGTGGTGACGCACATCTTTAATCCCAGCACTCGGGAGGGAGAGGCAGGCGGATCTCTGGGAGTTTGAGGCCAGCCTGGTCTACAAGAACTAGTTCCAGGACAGGCACCAAAGCTACAGAGAAACCTTGTCTGGGGGAGTCGGTGCTGATGGTCTTCCTCTGGGAAATAACTGATTGGGCCTGAACCCAGAAACGCAGGAATCCATACTGAAAGATTCAAAGACTTCTAAAAGACTCCCCAACCTGAAGGAGTTAGATCCTGGGGCGTCATTTTGTGTGGTTCCTGAGCAACTTCCAAAGAGTCAATTATAATTCTCGTTATTTAATAAACGTGAAAACAATATTTGGGAATTCGTTCTTTTCTCTGGAAGCTCAGGTGCCCTTAAAGTGTGCCCACGATCCTCCTTGAAGGTCCTGATTTGGATGTTTTGCAGTGACCTGGATTTCAAAGCTCACCTCGTATGTGCCTTGCCTGACTACTCCACCCCAAATTGGTCTAGGCTTCAGACTATCCTCTGAATAAATTTGGTTTATTCGTTATTTAAAACACTATTTCGAACAAAGTTGAAGGCACATAGTGGGTTCACTGGTAAAAAGGTGATTTCAGTGTTTTATAGTTTATGATGAAGACGAAGTTGGGTTTTTCCAGGCCCAGAACAACCTGGTCACAGGTAAAGTCCTTCCAGATGGCAAAGTTTTCATTTGTTTTGTGTTTGTTTGTTTGTGTGTGTGTGTGTGTGTTTGTTTGAGACATGGTTTCTCTGTGTGGCTCTGGCTGTTGTGGAGCTTGATCTGTAGACCAAACTGGCTGGAGAATTGAGAGATCCGCCTGCCTCTACCTGGGATCAAAGGTGAGCGCCATCACCACCCAGCTTGGTTTGGGTTTTATTGTAACCACTAACATTAACAAGTTAGAAAATGAGCTGAGCAGTGGTGGCACACACCTTTAATCCCAGCACTTGGAAGGCAGAGGCAGGCAAATCTCTGTGAGTTCAAAGCCATCCTGGTCTATAAGAAAATGATCACTAATTGCTAAAAATTGTTGGAAGAAGGTGCTCGAAAAGTAGGTACTTAGAATGTAGGGAGCTACGTTGCTTTAGACTAGAAACAATACAACAAAGGGACAACTGGTTTATCAATTGTGATGTAAACAAAGAAAGTCAGAGGGGCCTTTTATTAGTAGGATTAAAGAGACATTAAAGGGAGCCTTTTAGCCAGTGGAGGCAGGCAGAGCTCTGTGAGTTCAAGGTCATCCTGGTCTACAAAGAGAGTTCTGGGACAGCTAGGTCTGGTACACAGAGAAACCCTGTCTCAAAAAAAAATAAATAAATAAATAAAAATAAAGGGACATTAAAATGCTGTGCAAATATTCTTGACTCAAAGACTATTTCATTGCAATGTAGAGAACAAATACGAAGTATATTACAGAGTTGTTCAGAAATATCTAGAGTGGCTGGAATAAGCACTTGGGAGGCTGAGGTAGGAGGAACCTGAGTTCAGAGCTACACTGAGCTATGTTGTGAGACCCTGTCTCAACAACAACCAAAAAGAGGGGACTTGAGAGATGGCTCCATGGTTAAGAATGCTGTGTGGAAGTATGTGTGTGTGAGTTTAGATGGTTATGTAGGCCAGAGGTCAGATCCCCTGAAGATGGAATTACAGGATTACATAGGTACTAAAAGACCAAAATCTGGATCTTTCCAAAGAGCGATAAGGCCTCCTAAGGCTGAGCTCTCCCCGCTCCAAAGCAAAACCAAGGATCTACACTCTCCATTCTTCCACAGTTTTCATTCTATTTAAAATATTTTTTTGTGTAGGTTAATGAAGTAAAAAAAAAAATAAAATAAAAAAGGAAAGGAAAGGGTGTGACAGCTTCTAGGTGTGGGGGAGAACGTTTCCTGTAGATGTGTGAGAATATAGCCAAAAGCGGGGACATTGGGGGAGCCCAGAGTGTACAGATACCTTAGCCATGTGAGGAGAGCGGGGAGGGGAGGAGAGAAAGAGCAGCTGGGCCAAGAAACTGGCCAAGAGAGTAGACCGGAAAGGGCAGGCAACCAAAACGGCTGGATTATAAAGGGAAAGGCAGTCCAGCCCCTGGGCTGGAGAAATTTAAGGTGAGGTGGGGTATGCCAGCCACATCCTATCATAGGTAGGGACTAAAGAATGTGTTGAATAGACACCCAGCCATTTGTCCCAGGTTTGAACTCTAACAGTTACAAGTGTGTGCACACACTTGTGGAGGCAGTCAGAGGGCAGTTTAGAAGCCAGTTGGTTCTCTCCATGCACAATGTGGAACCTGGGATTTGAACTCAGGTTTGGGAGACAGCTACTAGACACAGCACATGAGGACTGAGTTTGTTTTCCAGCATAGACTTAAAAAGCAGGGCAGGGGCTGGAGAGATGGCTCAGCAGTTAAGAGCATCGCCTGCTCTTCCAAAGGTCCTAAGTTCAATTCCTGGCAACTACATGGTGGCTCACAACCATCTGCAATGAGGTCTGGTGCCCTCTTCTGGTCTGCAAACATACACACAGACAGAGTATTGTATACATAATAAATACACAAATATTTTTTAAAAAAAAGAAAGAAAAAAAAGCAGGGCATCCATGAAGTACCTATAATCATAGTGTTGAGCAGGGCGGTGGTAGTGCACACCTTGAAGAACAATGATAGCTGTTACAGTCCATCTTTTAAAGCAAAAAGCCACAGACACAAGGGGGGGGACCTGTAGGTTGTTTTCCAACTTATTGGATTGGCTTCTTCAAAGGGTTACTAGCAGTGATTGGTCTATTCCAGGGCAGGAGAATAGCTGCGTGATAAGGGAAACATCTGTAGGGGCGACTGTTCCTTTTGTGAACTGCTAACATTCTAAGTTTGGCACATGTGCCAACTACAGGTATCCTGTTCTCCTAAGCAAACGGGATGTTCTCATGAGAGCAGGCTAGCTGCAGGTCCTGAGGGGGTCCTGAGGGTCTCAAGCAAACAGGATGTTCTCATGGGAACAGCCGACTGCAGGTCCTGAAAATCTTTCAAACAAACAGGATGTTCTCACGGGAGCAGGCTAGCCGCGGGTTCTGGGGGGGGGGCGGGGGGCGGTCCAGAGGGTCTTTCAATCTTTAATCCCAGCACTTGGGAGGCAGAGGCAGGAAGATCTCAAAAGTTTGAGGTCAGTCTGGTTTATATTAGCAAGCTCCAGGAAATCCAGGCCATATAGTGAGACCCCGGGTTGTTTTTGTTTTTGTTTTTTAAAGGTGGAGAGATCTTAAGAGGAACAACAATTGTTCTCTGGACACTCCATGTATTTCTCTACAGGTACATGTGAACAGGAATGTACACATTCACTCGCGCTCTCTCTCTCTCTGTCTCTCTCTCTCATACACAAAGTATATTAAGTTATAAAGCTCACAGAACCTAACATTGGCTTCCAGGACAGGCACTAAAGCTACAGAGAAAGCCTGTGCCAAACAAAACAAAACAGAACAAAACAAAACAGAAGCAAAATGAAACAAGCAAAGAAAAAAAGAGTAGCAAAACTATTTATGAAGTAGCAACAAGATAATATAATGGTTGGAGGTCATCCCAACATGAACTGTATTAAAGGGTCACAGGATTAGGAAGGTTGAGAACCACTGATTTAAAGTGTGCACAGATTCACCTTGGGAGTTCCTCAAAACTGCTCTAGGCCGCTTCTCAGGGGATTCCCGAGTGCGGGCACAGGGGCTGCATCTCTAACAAGCTGTCTGTTGAAGCACCCTTTAGGGCAATCACTTGTCACTGCCCTTTAACCTTGGAGACCAGCAGGTGTGTGTGACTCGGGGAGTTTTCCAAACGTGAGGTATACTGTCTACACAGTCATCCATCCCGATAAACCAGCTAAAGGACCTTGAGCAGGCTAAGGTCACAAGCCTCAGAGTTGGCTGTCCCTGTGTTTTCTAAATGTTTCTTCCATTGCAGCGTCCTCTTCTCCTGAGATATTCAGGAGGGAAACAGACTTTGCTTGTCTGGGGACACTGAAGACTCACCAATCTCTTCTCAGGGTTCCTGAAACTGAGCACCATCTGGAAGAGGGAGGCTGGCTGGCTGAGCTGCCAAGAGCAGATCCTTGGACCTGTCAAGCCATGCCTAGGAATAAGAGCTCCAGCTTTGGGGCTGGAGAGATGGCTCAGTGGTTAAGAGCATTGTCTGCTCTTCCAAAGGTCCTGAGTTCAATTCCCAGCAACCACATGGTGGCTCACAACCATCTGTAATGAGGTCTGGTGCCCTCTTCTGGCCTGCAGACATGCACACAGACAGAATATTGTATACATAATAAATAAATATTAAAAAAAAAATGAGCTCCAGCTTGTAGCTCTCCTGACCCCGTGTCGGGGAGGCTGAGTGCTGCAGCTGCTCTTGGGTCATCACTGCTCCTGTAAGCCACCCTCACCCATACTCCTGTGACTCCAGTTAAAGTCACTGGGTCACCAGGCAGCACTCGTGTGCAGCAATTAGTGGCTGTGGTCTGTTGTGGGTTCCAAGCAGGGGTAGGCTGACTGTGTCCCGTGTCACCCCAGGAATAGTCTTTCACACAACAAGCTGATGTCTGTGATGTGGCAGCGGCGTTCATGGCCCGTGCTGCTTTCCTTTGCCCATGACACTGTGACAGTCAGTCTGCAGTGCCACACCTACCCTTGCTCTCACCACTTTCAGGAAGTGCATGCACACGACTTGGGGACACAGGGCTGTAACCTGCACTGGGGAGGCAGAGGCAAGCAGATGATCCTGAGTTCAGTCCCAGCCTGGTCTACATTGCAAGTTCCAGGCTAGCCAGAGCTACACAGTGAGACTTGGTTTTAAAACAATTGAAATAATAGTGCAGGAACTCTGGAATTAGACAAAGTTGTGGTTAGCTGGTTGTGGTCTTTTTTCCTTTGATAGACAATAAGGTGTTCTAACTCTTTATAGATGATTACACACACACACACAACACACACACACACACACACACACACACTGAACATTGGCTTCTTTTATGTTTTCAACTTTATCCATTTCTTTCCTGGCATTAAATGCTAGTGAGAGGGTGAGCATGTATGCACCCATGCTCCTTAGGACTGAGCCTGGTGAACGTAAAGACAGATTTCAGCAATCTGTGCAAATATATGTAACAAACAGTATTCCATCATTAGCAGTGTCTTCATGCTCTTACCTCTCAAAATTTTAGCCTATGCATTTTTATTGTTGTTAAGCCAATTTTAGGCTGCCTGTTTCTTCATCCCTATCCCATGTGCTAAGCACAGAAGCTCCTGCTGGGCAGTGGTGACACATGCCTTTAATTCCAGCATTTGGGGGACAAAGCCAGGCAGATCTCTTTGAGTTCCTAGACAACCTGATCTTCTACAAGAGCTAGTTCTAGGACAGCTAGGACGATTACACAGAGAAACCCTGTCTCAAAACAAAACAAAACAAAAAACCAAAAACTAAACAACAACCAAAAAGCATAGAAATACCTGCCTTGTCTCACAGAAACTTACCATCCTTTTTTCCAGATGTGAATTATATAAAAAAATAAATGTTTTATTTATTGAGCAGATTGCTGTAGCAAGCATTCTTAAATCTACTTTTCCAGTAACTTCTGGACCTTCTGGTACTTCTACCATAATTTGCATTGATTTGCTTGTTCTTAAGTCTTAAAACTCAGGTCCACAGACTGTGAGTGTATTTTCAGATAAAGACTTGTTTGTGTGCCGGTGTTCTGCCTGCATCCTTGTATGTCTGTGTATCACATGTGCCTGGAGAGGCCAGAAAAGGGCGTCAGAACCCCTCTAACTTGAGTTATAAGCAGACATTAGCCTCCATGTGGGTGTTGGGAATCAAAGCTGGGTCCTTTGGAAGAGCAACTGGTGTTCTCAGCCACCGAGCCATGTTTCCAGCCTGCAGGGCTTGGCATGATGGCTCAGCAGTGACCTCAACAGTTACAAACTCTTGCTGCTCCTCCAGAAGAGCAAGGTTTCCAGTTTCAGAACCTATTTGTTGGCTCACAATGGTTTTCAGGTCCTTGGGATCTGATGCCCTCTTCTGGACAACGGGAGCACATGGGACAAAACAGAGACACAGAAGAAAAGAAGTACTGGGAAAAAATTTCTTTTTTTGGTTTTTCGAGACAAGTTTTCTCTGTATAACAGCCCTGGATATCCTGGAACTCACTTTGTAGATTAGGCTAGCCTGGAATTCACAGAGATCCGCCTGTCTCTGCCTCCCAAGTGCTGAAATTAAAGGCGTGCACTGTGCACCATGTCTGGCTTTGGGGGAAAAAAAATTAAGGCAATGGATATAAAACTAAGTCCTATCACTATACCCGTGAGCACATGCTCATAGGGAAAGGACATGTGGACAAAGGTGGGAACCCAGAGGAAAGATCATGTGACAACCCGAGTGGACCCAGACGTCAAACCTAGTGATCAACAGTTCCATTTACAAATTCTAACTCCCAGATTAAAGACATGAATTTCTGGTGTTTAAGCTATCTACTTTGTGTCATTTTGTTGTGGTACCCAAAGAAATTAAAATATTTAGGGCTGGAGAGATGGCTCAGAGGTTAAGAGCACTGACTGCTCTCCCAGAGGTCCTGAGTTCAATTCCCAGCAACCACATGGTGGCTCACAGCCATCTGTAATGAGATCTGGTGCCCTCTTCTGGCATGCAAGCATACATGGAGGGAATGTTATATACATAATAAATAAATAAATCTTTAAAAAAAATTAAAATATTTAACACTTTATGTTTGCTTATAACCCAGTTGCCAATATTAGGTTTTTGCTTGTTTGTTTTGTTTAAGAGATAGGGTTTCTCTGTAGCTTGGGAGCCTATCCTGGAAGACAATGTTAGGTTTCTGTGAGCTTTATAACTTAATACACTTTGTGTATGAGAGCCTCTGAGTGTGTGTGTGTGTGTGTGTGTGTGTGTGTGTACCTGTATAGAAATACATGGAGTGTCCAGAGGTCGACAATTGTCTTCCTTAAGATCTCTTCACCTTTAAAAAAAAAATAAACAACCAACCTGGGGTCTCACTATGTTCTTGGATGACCTGGAGATTGCTAACATAAACCAGACAGAGCTCAAACTTGGAGATTTTTTTGCGTCTGCCTCAAGACTGTTTAGACTAAGGCCACCACAGCTAGCTCTGCCTTATTTTTTTTAGACAGGGTCTCTTGTTGAATCTAGACCTCTTCTACTAGGCTGGCCAGTGAGACCCAAGGACTATCCCTCCTTTCTCTGCATTGACAACACCATGATTTTTTGGGGGAGGGAGGTTCGAGACAGAGTTTCTGTGTAGCTTTGGAGACTGTGTTGGAACTAGCTCTGGCAGACCAGACTGGCCTTGAACTCACAGATATCCACCCACCTGCTTCTGCCTCCCAAGTGCTGGGATTAAAGATGTGCACCACCACTGCCCTGCTCAACACTATGATTATAGGTACTTCATGGATGCCCTGCTTTTTAAGTCTGTGCTGGAAAACAAAAACAAACTCAGTCTTCGTGTGCTGTGCCTACTAGCTGTCTCCCAAACCTCATTTTGTTAGTCTCCCCCATACCGTGGGCAGAGAATGGGTACTTGAAACACATACCTAGCCTGGAACTTAATATACTTGATATATGGCAAAGAATGGCTTTACATTCCTGATCCTTCAACCTCCCCCTAGTGATGGCCCCATCACTGTGCCTGTTCTACCCTGAGGATATTTGAATAGAATGAGGCCCAGCCATGGTGGTGCATACCTTTAACCTCAGCATTCAGGGGGCAGAGGCAGGCAGATCTGTAGAGTTCCAGAACAGCTAAGGCTACAAAGAAAAAAATCTTATCTTGAAAAACCACCGTCTCCTCCCCAAAAAAAAGAAGAGAGAGTGCTCTATCATTCTCTTCTTCACAGTTCAGGGTCAATGTTAGTTATATATTAGCTTTATGGCAGGCACCGCAACTGGATGCTTTGAAGTTAAAGAGTTGGTCAGCTCACAGCTGGGACTGCAGCATGAGGATGGTAAGACAAGGACGGCAGCAATCCCTCCATGATGCAGACCAGCTGTGACTGCACTTCTGTTTGCTCTTTATGCTTTATGATTGCTGTGTGTGTGGCTGAGGGTTTGCACATGCCACAGCCCCTGCTCAGAAAACTGAGGAGAGCCGGGCAGTGGTGGCACATGCTGCAATCCCATCACTTGGGAGGCAGAGGCAGGTTGATCTCTGTGAGTTCAAGTCCACCCTAGTCTACAGAACTAGTTTCGGGACAGATAGGACTGTTACACAAATAAAAAAAGAAAAAGAAAATAAAATAGAAAGAAAAAATAGTGACCATAATAGAAGTCAAAGTTGAAGGCATTGCCTCTATACCTAGTGAAATGAATATAGGTAAGAAAAAGAGAATCATTAGAATAGCTAACAGTGGACTGGGAAAAGTACAAAGCCATCCTCAATCCATTCCTCTCTTAATCAATTTCAGCTAATATTTATTGCCATGAGAAAATGGGTGTAATAAAACTGACTCCTAGAACTAGGGTATCCCAGGGAAGACAGTAATGGTATGGATGAAGAAAGGTTCTAGGGGAGGTTGCCTCTGAACACACTTCTAAGGACCAGCTATTCTCTAACCAAGGCCTGGCCATGAGCAGGAACAGAATGTTAGAAAATTCCAGAATTCACAGAAAAGTAAAGCCAAGATATACTAGCCTTCAGAGGAACAATATTAGGAGGCTCATGGCATGAAGCACCATGATGAGGCCCGACAGTGGACAGGCTTTAGGAGAAAAAGCATCCCTTCAGATGCATAACACAAAGGTGGTTTCTGGCCGTCATAGGATTTTCAGAGAGTGCGGTCAGGTTCTAAACCATGATCTTCTCTTCCCTCTGCTAAGTGCTTGGCCATGCTTGGTGGCAGTGTGCCACCTCTGCTACCCACATCTCCTCCAGATCCACACAGAGCACAGCCGGACATCATCTAACACACAACAAAATTGATTGCTTCATGGCAGTATCACTACCAAGACATCTGCCTACTTACAGAGGACACAAATGAGCAAAGTACGTGCTATACAGATGTAAAAGGGCCAAAATGAAACACCTCATTTCGTAGGAATTAGGAAATATGCATTAGGGACTGGAGAGATAACTCAGTGGTTAAGAGTACTAGCTGCTCTTCCAAAAGGACCCAGGTTCAATTCCCAGCACCCACATGGTGGTTCACAACTGTCTGTAACTCATGTTCCACGGGAACCAACATCCTCATACCACATACTTGCTGGCAAAACATCAATGTCCACAAAATAAATTAAATTAAAAGCAATAATTACAAATTAACAGCCAGGTGTGGTGGCCCACGCTTTTAATGCCAGCTCTCAGGGCAGAGGCTGGCAGATCTCTGAGTTGGAGGCCAGCCTAGTCTCCAGAGCGAGTTCCAGAACAGCCAGTCTACACAGAGAAATCATGTCTGGGTGGGGATGGGGGAAATGACAATAAAATTAAGAGAAAACAGAATGATAAATCTCTCAGGTAATCTGTTGCCTGAACTGAAACCCATTCAGACTGGTTCCTTCTGGGGATAACTGCTAGAAGTCTTGGTTGTAATTCGGGCTTGAGTCAGGTACAAAGGGTTTAAAAAACATATATTAGGCTACAAAGAAAATGAGGGAGAAATAGTCATACGACCTCCACCTTCCTCTTAATCAAACTCAAACCAAGACACATGAGGTAAAACAGTGGACAGCTGACTCAGCCGTGCCTGGTAAACAGGAAAGACATTTTAATTCTTTGGAGGCTGCCACGGGCTCTGCCAGGGATGTGCAGTGATATGTACTTGGGAACCCAGGGTTCCAACAGCGCTGCCTTCAAAATAAAGGACATCATGAGTCAGCTGTCGTCCAGATGAGAATGACCAGGGCTCTTATCTTCCTCATGTCTTCACAAAATTAATACCCACAAACAACACACACAGTGGCTAGCTAGCTCCAGCTCCCTGTGGGTGTCTGAACACACAGAGACAAGGTGTGGGTGATACGGACTGGGTGTGCATTTGTAAAGTAGCTTTAGCTGGGGACATCTCAGGAGAAGAGCTCAGGCGAATGTACGGACCAGTGGGAGCATCAGTGTCGTCTCTACCTCATGCCCAATAGGGACCCAGTTGTCCCAAGTTTCCAGTGGTCTGTTAGACATGTCAGCACTGCTGATGGGCAGAGTGGAGCTCTGGACAGAGAGGATTCCTCTAGGAACCAGTGAAACATGCAAAGCTCCACAGGTATCGTTGTATTAAGGTTAAAAATGCTTTTTTAATTTTTATTTTATTTTATTTTGGTTTTTCAAGACAGGGTTTCACTGTAGCTTTGGAGTCTGTCCTGGAACTAGCTCTTGTAGACCAGGCTGGCCTCGAACTCACAGAGATCTGCCTGCCTCTGCCACCCGAGTACTGGGATTAAAGGTGTCTGCCACCATCGCCTGGCATGACTTTTTTTAAAACCTTAACAGGGAGATCCCTAGAGAGAAAATGGCAGTTTAGACTGAAGGAGGAAATTCACGCATACATGAATTAGGAATTTAGAAAGAAATGAAATTTGCCTGGCGGTGGTGGCATACGCCTTTAATCCCAGCACTCAGGAGGCAGAGGCAGGAGTTCGAGGCCAGCCTGGTCTACAAGAGCTAGCTCCAGGACAGGCTCCAAAGCTACAGTGAAATCCTGTTTCGAAAAAGAAAAAAAAAAAAAAAAAAGAAATGAAATGAAATGAAATTTGCCGAACTTGTAAGGTGTTTCAATAACCACTTCTACCAGTTAGTTTAAACCATGATACAATGGCGTGAAGGATTTCTAAAGCAACAGTTTAGAGCTGGAGAAGACAGCAGACAGCGGAAGAGACATTCTACAGACCCTACTAGCCTACCCTGAGCCCAGGTCTTTGAAAGTAACACGGAATTAACTAGACCACTGCAGGTGAGTTAAGTCAAGGCACCAAATCAAATTCTCAGGGTTAGCAGTATGCTGGGCAGGCCTAGGTTGTGCCCGTCTGGATACTCCACAGAGTATCCCTTCCCACCCACCCCAACCCTGCCCAGGCCCTAGTGGCCCCGGGCAGCCCACTGGCCTGCAGGTGCTGGCTGGGGGCGTGGTACACAAGGGGCGTGGCCGGACCGCTCATTGAAAAGCTAGGCCACCAGCCAGGATTTTCAGCTCCTTGCCCTTGCAGTGTTTGAGTCCCACTTTAGTGACGCCCACCACGAGCCGAAAAGACCGATGGAGGACCCTTCCTCCGAGAAGCTTCGCGCTCCACCTGTGTCCTGGCGGCCTCAGGACCAAATCTGTGAGCCTGTCGTGCTCCACATGGAGACCTGGGTGGCCGAAAGGGTTTTTGGTGAGTTTCTCCTGACAGCGGTGTGGGTTTGTTCCCTGTATGTAGTCTTGAGGGTCAGCAAGTCCTGCCGCCATTCTCCAGTCCAATCTGTCCGTCAAGTCCAGCCAAGCCCGCACCTTCCCTGTTACTTCCTACTCTTTACCTGTTTAGGCCGAATGCAACCCTCAGTCCCATCCGAGTGGTACGATGGCTCGATTTGGATGACCGTGGACACCGGCGGCTCTGGGAACGTGGCTGAAATCACCATATATGGAGAACCCTCTCTACAGCGTCGAATGAAAAATGTGATCTTGCACTTGGAAGCAAGGCATAAAAATGAAGACTTCAAAAGAGGTAAGGGTCTTTCAAGACCTACCCGGGGAGGAAGCCTCGGGAAGAGTCCCAGCTGCTGGAAACTGTAGTGTATCCGAGGAGCCGCTTGAGGACAAAAGCGCGGGGACAGACACACCCAGGCCCTTCACCCCCCCCACCCCCCCAGCTCACAGCCTTAAGCTCCACTCTTTCCAGATTCCAGGTCCAGATCCCTTCGCTTTAACACCATGCTAGAGGCTCCTCCTGTTCCCAATCAAGGGAATTGGATACTATTTCCCCCCTTGACTGATAGTGTTGATTCTCTTTCAGCATGGACAATGAAAGAACTTGAGAAATTCTTGAGGGATCATTCCCCATATGCAAACCGACCAGAAAGAGACACTTGCTGACCGAGAGGCAGACCAGCTTTCCGCCCGTGGAAGTGAAGAGAAACCGTTCCTTAAAATCTCCCCATTTGTTTCCTTTCCTGCCTTTGTGGATGGATACCTGTTTGTTTTCATTTCTCCAAGTAGCAATTTGTAGAACTGTTCAAATATAGAAATGACTTTTTGCCTGTTATTTTTATCACACACAATAAAGCAAACTTAAACATCAGCCATCAGTTGATGTGAGGTGTGGATTGTGTCCCTGCTATTTCTAACAACACACTTCAGTCAGCCCAGTTTTAATGGATGCTAACGTACCCGGTAGCTTATCAGGCCTCACCACTGAGGCTAGCCTGGAAACCATGGAGAGGGGAAAGGAGAACAGAAAAACCACCCGGTCGTTCTGGGGAAGGGGCAGTTTAAAAAGCCTTTGGGAGTGCTCTTGACCCTCCCTGGAGAGATGCATCAGTTTGGCGGGCTTTGGAGTTTGGCTGAGGCACGCCAGGGGCGCGCGATTCAGTAATCATTTTTAAATTTTTTTAAAGATATTTATTTATTATGTATACAATATTCTGTCTGTGTATATCCCTGTAGGCCAGAAGAGGGCACCAGACTCCATTACAAATGGTTGTGAGCCAGCATGGGAATTGAACTCAGGACCTTTGGAAGAGCAGGCAATGCTCTTAACCTCTGAGCCATCTCTCCATCCCCCTCACCCAGTAATCCAAAGTGGAAGCCAGGGACTGGGGTGAAGCCCTACCCAAAGAGGTCTTTGTGCGAATGTCAATTCCCCTGGTGGTGGTGTAACTTTCAGGTGTTAGCTGTCATGTGGTTGCTGGGAATTGAACCCTGGTCCTCTCAGTGCTCTTAACCACTGAGCCATCTCTCCGACCCCAGCAACCCCGTTGTAAACTCCCCGCTTCCCCAGACAGGATTTCTCTGTGTAACAGTCCTTACTGTTCAGAAATGTGCTTTGTGGACCTGCTTCTGCCTCCCTCTCCAGTGCAGGGAGGGATGAAAGGCATGCACCATCACTGCTGGGTCCCTTTGTATTTTTCACGTGTTTTTTGTTTTTTGTTTTTGTTTTTTTTAATAAGCTGCTGACTGTTTCCCCCCTCCTCCCTGCCCACTTCCTCAGCCACTACTGCCCAACTTGATACTGTGGGTTTTCTCGTGGCCTTGATCCTCCATCTCCTCCAATCCCTTCCCTCTTCTGCAGGATTCCCTATTCCATAGCTTATTTAATACCACTCTTCTCAAATTCTGGGTAGAAACTTGGTTCGGGAATTTGTATCAGATAACCTGCACATAAGACAGGTTCAGATTCATAACAGTTGCAAAATTAAACTGGGTGGTGGTGGTGCACGCCTTGAATCCCAGCCCTTGGAAGGCTGAGACAGACACAGGTGGATCTGAGTTCGAGACCAGCCTGGTCTACAAAATGAGTTCCTGGACACCCGGTGCTGCTATATAGAAAAATCTTATCTTGAAAAACCAAACAAAAGTAATGTTTAATTTGTAACTATTTTATTGTGGTTTTTGGTTTTTTAAACTAAGACACAGTGTTGTGGGCTTTTTTTTAAGTTTTTAATGTTTTTTATTTTACTTCCGGTGTTATTTAGTGAATTTATATTAAGTATATGTGCTTTATGGAATAAATTTTAAGAACTAAAATATTTTATTTTGAATATAGCAATGTACATTTAATCTTTGCCAGATAAATTACTGATTTATTTGCTGAACTAACTTTTAAGTGTTTAAAAAAATGTATCAGCTGGGTGGTGGTGGTGCAGGCCTTTAATCCCAGAACTTTGGAGGCAGAGGCAGGCAGATCTCTTAAGAGCAGCCTGGTCGACAAGAGCTACTTCCAGGACACGCTCCAAAGCTACAGAGAAAGACTGTCTCAAAAACAAACAAACTAAAAAATTGTTTCAAGAGTTTCATTTTTGGACTTCATAGCCTTCTTAATAAACTTGTTTTCCTATATGAAGAAAACAAAATGCTTTCTTGAGACTTATTTTTGCATCTGTTTTGTCCCATGCGCATCTGCTCCCGTTGTCCAGAAGGGGGCATCAGATCCCAAGGACCTGAAAACCATTGTGAGCCAACAAATAGGTTCTGAAACTGAAACCTTGCTCTTCTGGAGGAGCAGCAAGAGTTTGTAACTGTTGAGGTCACTGCTGAGCCATCATGCCAAGCCCTGCAGGCTGGAAACATGGCTCGGTGGCTGAGAACACCAGTTGCTCTTCCAAAGGACCCAGCTTTGATTCCCAACACCCACATGGAGGCTAATTGCTTATAACTCAAGTTAGAGGGGTTCTGACGCCCTTTTCTGGCCTCTCCAGGCACATGTGATACACAGACATACAAGGATGCAGGCAGAACACCGGCACACAAACAAGTCTTTATCTAAAAATACACTCACAGCCTGTGGACCTGAGTTTTAAGACTTAAGAACAAGCAAATCTATGCAAATTAATGGTAGAAGTACCGGAAGATCAAGAAGTTACTGGAAAAGTAGATTTAAGAATGCTTGCTACATCAATCTGCTCAATAAATAAAATATTTAATATTTTTTATAGAATTCACATCCGGAAAAAAAGATGGTAAGTTTCTGTGAGACAAGGCAGGTATTTCTATGCTTTTTGGTTGTTGTTTAGTTTTTGGTTTTTTGTTTTGTTTTGTTTTGAGACAGGGTTTCTCTGTGTAATCGTCCTAGCTGTCCTAGAACTAGCTCTTGTAGAAGATCAGGTTGTCTAGGAACTCAAAGAGATCTGCCTGGCTTTGTCTCCCAAATGCTGGAATTAAAGGCATGTGTCACCACTGCCCAGCAGGAGCTTCTATGCTTAGCACATGGGATAGGGATGAAGAAACAGGCAGCCTAAAATTGGCTTAACAACAATAAAAATGCATAGGCTAAAATTTTGAGAGGTAAGAGCATGAAGACACTGCTAATAATGGAATACTGTTTGTTACATATATTTGCACAGATTGCTGAAATCTGTCTTTACGTTCACCAGGCTCAGTCCTAAGGAGCATGGGTACATACATGCTCACCCTCTCACTAGCATTTAATGCCAGGAAAGAAATGGATAAAGTTGAAAACATAAAAGAAGCCAATGTTCGGTATGTGTGTGTGTGTGTGTGTAAATCATCTATAAAGAGTTAGAACACGGGGGCTAGAGAGATGGCTCAATGGTTAAGAGCACTGACTGCTCTTCCAGAGGACCTGGGTTCAGTTCCCAGCACCCACATGGCAGCTCACAACTGACTGAAGATCCAGTTCCAGGATCTGACACCCTCACCACGCACATAATAAAATAATAAAAGTTAAATGAACCATAAAAATAATTTTTAATATTTATTATTTTTATGTGTGTTCCTTCCATGTGTGCCGGCAAGCCAGAAGGGGGCGCCAGGTCTCATTATAGGTGGCTGTGAGCCACCATGTGGTTGCTGACAATTGAACTCAGGACTTCTGGAAGAGCAGTCAGTGCTCTTAACCACTGAGCCATCTCTCCAGCCCCCATAAAAAATAATTTAAAAAAAAGAGTTAGAACACCTTATTGTCTATCAAAGGAAAAAAGACCACAACAAGCTAACCACAACTTTGTCTAATTCCAGAGTTCCTGCACTATTATTTCAATTGTTTTAAAACCAAGTCTCACTGTGTAGCTCTGGCTAGCCTGGAACTTGCAATGTAGACCAGGCTGGGACTGAACTCAGGATCATCTGCTTGCCTCTGCCTCCCCAGTGCAGGTTACAGCCCTGTGTCCCCAAGTCGTGTGCATGCACTTCCTGAAAGTGGTGAGAGCAAGGGTAGGTGTGGCACTGCAGACTGACTGTCACAGTGTCATGGGCAAAGGAAAGCAGCACGGGCCATGAACGCCGCTGCCACATCACAGACATCAGCTTGTTGTGTGAAAGACTATTCCTGGGGTGACACGGGACACAGTCAGCCTACCCCTGCCAGGAACCCACAACAGACCACAGCCACTAATTGCTGCACACGAGTGCTGCCTGGTGACCCAGTGACTTTAACTGGAGTCACAGGAGTATGGGTGAGGGTGGCTTACAGGAGCAGTGATGACCCAAGAGCAGCTGCAGCACTCAGCCTCCCCGACACAGGGGTCAGGAGAGCTACAAGCTGGAGCTCTTATTCCTAGGCATGGCTTGACAGGTCCAAGGATCTGCTCTTGGCAGCTCAGCCAGCCAGCCTCCCTCTTCCAGATGGTGCTCAGTTTCAGGAACCCTGAGAAGAGGTTGGTGAGTCTTCTGAGCTTCAGTGTCCCCAGACAAGCAAAGTCTGTTTCCCTCCTGAATATCTCAGGAGAAGAGAATGCTGCAATGGAAGAAACATTTAGAAAACACAGGGACAGCCAACTCTGAGGCCTGTGACCTTAGCCTGCTCAAGGTCCTTTAGCTGGTTTATCGGGATGGATGACTATGTAGACAGTAGACCTCTTGTTTGGAAAACTCCCTGAGTCACACACACCTGCTGGTCTCCAAGGTTAAAGGGCAGTGACAAGTGATTACCCTAAAGGGTGCTTCAACAGACAGCTTGTTAGAGATGCAGCCCCTGTGCCCGCACTCGGGAATCCCCTGAGAAGAGGCCTAGGGCAGTTTTGAGGAACTCCCAAGGTGAATCTGTGCACACTTTAAATCAGTGGTTCTCAACCTTCCTAATCCTGTGACCCTTTAATACAGTTCATGTTGTGCTGACCTCCAACCATAATATTATTTTGTTGCTACTTCATAATTATTTTGCTACTTTTTCTTTGCTTGTTTCAGAGATGTTTTGTCTGTGGGAGAGGGGTTACAATGGTGTTAATGGGGTTGGAGGTCAGAGAAATGGCTCAGTAGTTAAGAGCACTGAGAGGACCTGGGTTCAAATCCCAACAATCTCATGGCAGCTCACACCTAACTTATTCCACCACCAGGGGAACCGACATTTTCACAAATACCTATCTACAGGCAAAATACCAATGAATACTAAATAAAGAAAAGCAAAAACAGGCCGGACAATGGTGGCACACACCTTTAGCATGCCTTTGGAGGCAGAGACAGGCAGTTCTCTGTGAATTCGAGGCCAGCCTGGTCTACAAGAGCTAATTCCATGACAGCCTCCAAAGCTACAGAGACCCTGTCTCTAAAAACAAAAACAAAACAAAACAAATAAAACAAACAGTACGAGAGTGGCCAGGCATGGTGGAAGATGCCTTTATCCAAGAACTTGGGTGGCAGAAACAGACACACCTGAGTTCAATGATGTCCTTGTCCCCACCTACCTGGGGTAAATATGGTGAAATAACTGCCCGAGCACAGAGTTAGGAACCAGCCTGGAAAACACATCACCCCTACCTCAAACACCTAAAGAGCCACCCTCAGCCAACCGTGTCAGCTTTGAGGGCTGACTGAAGTATGTATTAGAAATAGCAGGGACACAACCCACACCTTACACCAACTGATGGCTGATGTTTAAGTTTGCTTTATTGTGTGTGATAAAAATAACAGGCCAAAAAAGTCATTTCTATATTTGAACAGTTCTACAAATTGCTACTTGGAGAAATGAAAACAAACAGGTATCCATCCACAAAGGCAGGAAAGGAAACAAATGGGGAGATTTTAAGGAACGGTTTCTCTTCACTTCTACAGGCGGAAAGCTGGTCTGCCTCTCAGTCAGCAAGTGTCTCTTGCCTGGTCTCTTGAGTTTGGGGAATGGATCCTCAAAAATTCCTCAAGTTGTTTCATCTTTGTAGCTGAAAGAGAATCAATACTATCAGTCAAGGGGGGAAATGGTATCCAATTCCCTTGATTGGGAACAGGAGGAGCCTCTAGCATGGTGTTAAAGCAAAGGGATCCTGGACATGGAATCTGGAAAAAGTGGCGCTTAAGGCTGTGAGCTGGGGGGTGACAGGCTTGGGTGTGCATGCCCTGCACTTCAAGGGTCTCCCTCTGAAAGCATCCCCAGAGACAATACAGTTTCCAGCAGCTGGGACTCTTCCCGAGGCTTCCTCCCCGGGTAGGTCTTCAAAGAAAGACCTTTACCTCTTTGGACATGTTCTTCTTTATGACAAGCTGCTAGGTGCAAGATAATATTTCTCATTCGACTCTTCACACAGGGTCGTCCATAGATGGTGATTTCAGCTACGTTCCCAGGGTCGACAATGTCCACTCTCAGCAAAGCCTGGCTTAACCACTCTATTTCTGGGATTAAGACTTGATTGGGGCCTAAACATGTAAAGAGACTGAAGCAGTAAGTAGAGAGGCTTCAGGTGGGAAGGGGCGGGCTCGGCTGGGCTTGATGGTCAGATCGGACTGGGGAATGGGGTAAGGACTTGCTGCCCCTCAAGAATACGGAAAGCCAACCCACACCCCTGTAATGAGGAGCTCACCAAAGATGATTTCTGCTACCCTGGCCTCCATGTAGAACACAAGAGGATCCCTGAGTTCGTGCGCCGGGAACCACCAGGGCCGCACGCGAAGCCGCGGGGACACAGGTGGAGCGCTGAGCTGCTTCAGCGAAGAAGAGTGTGTCGTCGGTCCATTCGCCTGGTCATCAGTATCTGTAGCATGAGGAGCCATAGTGGAACTCTCAGCCTGCAAGCAGGAGCTCCGGGGCCCGGCTATCAGCCGCACTTTTCCATGAGCGGTCCGGCCACGCCCCTTGTTACCACGCCCCCAGCCAGAGCTTGCAGGCAAGTAGCCGCACCGGGGCCACGGGGTCCTGGGCGGGGTTGCGGGTGGGTGGGAAGGGATACTCTGTAGAGTATCCAGACTGTCACATCCTAGGCCGGCCCAGCATACTGCTTGCCAACCCTGAGAATTTGATTTGGTGCCTTGACTTAACTCACCTGCAGTGGTCTAGTTAATTCCGTGTTACTTTCAAAGACCTGGGCTCAGGGTAGGCTAGTAGGGTCTGTAGAATGTCTCTCCCGCTGTCCGCTCTCTTCTCCAGCTCTAAACTGTTGCTTTAGAAATCCTTCACGCCATTGTATCATGGTTTAAACTAACTGGTAGAAGTGGTTATTGAAACACGTTACAAGTTCGGCAAATTTCATTTCTTTCTAAATACCTAATTCATGTATGCGTGAATTTCCTCCTTCAGTCTAAACCGCCATTTCCTCTCTAGGGATCTCCCTGTTAAGGTTTAAAAAAAAGTCATGCCAGGCGGTGGTGGCAGACACCTTTAATCCCAGCACTCGAGTGGCAGAGGCAGGCAGATCTCTCTGAGTTCGAGGCCAGCCTGATCTACAAGAGCTAGTTCCAGGACAGACTCCAAAGCTACAGTGAAACCCTGTCTTGAAAAACCAAAATAAAATAAAATAAAAATTAAAAAAGCATTTTTAACCTTAATACAACGATACCTGTGGAGGTTTGCATGTTTCACTGGTTCCTAGAGGAATCCTCTTTGTCCAGAGCTCCACTCTGCCCATCAGCAGTGCTGACATGTCTAACAGACCACTGGAAACTTGGAACAACTGGGTCCCTATTGGGCATGAGGTAGAGACGACACTGATGCTCCCACTGGTCCGTACATTCGCCTGAGCTCTTCTCCTGAGATGTCCCCAGCTAAAGCTACTTTACAAATGCACACCCAGTCCGTATCACCCACACCTTGTCTCTGTGTGTTCAGACACCCACAGGGAGCTGGAGCTAGCTAGCCACTGTGTGTGTTGTTTGTGGGTATTAATTTTGTGAAGACATGAGGAAGATAAGAGCCCTGGTCATTCTCATCTGGACGACAGCTGACTCATGATGTCCTTTATTTTGAAGGCAGCGCTGTTGGAACCCTGGGTTCCCAAGTACATATCCCTGCACATCCCTGGCAGAGCCCGTGGCAGCCTCCAAAGAATTAAAATGTCTTTCCTGTTTACCAGGCACGGCTGAGTCAGCTGTCCACTGTTTTACCTCATGTGTCTTGGTTTGAGTTTGATTAAGAGGAAGGTGGAGGTCGTATGACTATTTCTCCCTCATTTTCTTTGTAGCCTAATATATGTTTTTTAAACCCTTTGTACCTGACTCAAACCCGAATTACAACCAAGACTTCTAGCAGTTATCCCCAGAAGGAACCAGTCTGAATGGGTTTCAGTTCAGGCAACAGATTACCTAAGAGATTCATCGTTCTGTTTTCTCTAAATTTTATTTTCATACTCGTACTACACACACACACACACACACACACACACACTCACGGTTTCTCTGTCTTGCCTGGCTGTTCTGGAACTTGCTCTGGAGACTACGCTGGCCTCTTACTCAGAGATCTGCCGGCCTCTGCCCTGAGTGCTGGGATTAAATGCGTGGGCCGCCACACCTTGCTATTAACTTGTAATTATTGCTTTTAATTTAATTTATTTTGTGGAGAGTAATGTTTTGCCTGCAAGTGTGTCAGTATGAGGATGTTGGTTCCCCTGGAACATGAGTTATAGACAGTTGTGAACCACCATGTGGGTGCTGGGTATTGAACCTGGGTCTTTTGGAAGAGCAACTAGTGTTGTGTTTTTTTCCCATTTTTCTTTTATTAAAATTTAATGGATAGGGCTGGAGAGATGGCTCAGTGTTTAAGAGCATTGCCTGCTCTTCCAAAGGTCCTGAGTTCAATTCCCGGCAACCACATGGTGGCTCACAACCATCTGTAAAGAGGTCTGGTGCCCTCTTCCGGCCTGCAGGGCATACACACAGACAGAATATTGTATACAAATTAAATAAATAAAATAAATATTTTAAAAAAAATTTAATGGATAAAAACAGTACATTCA
Source organism: Microtus agrestis (assembly GCA_902806775.1). NCBI lineage: Eukaryota > Metazoa > Chordata > Mammalia > Rodentia > Cricetidae > Microtus > Microtus agrestis. Next base: position 66,778 of record CADCXT010005616.1, read on the forward strand.
CGGGAACCCTGTCACATTTCAACCTGTAGTGTTCAACTATCAAGGGACAACTACCTTTTCAAGAGTTTGTCTCCCCTCTGGTGACAACATCTGAAACTCACCCAGCATTTTCCTCCTCTCCCTTGTTTCTCTCCTCTACCAAGAACCAATCACGGCCTGAGAAGGCTCACCGGGTAAAAGTGCTTCCCATTGCAAACCTGATGACCTCAGTGCTAATGCAATCCCATGACATGTGATAAAGGAAGAGAAGTGTCTCCTGACCTCCACACCCGCAACTATAGTCAGTCTGTCTGTCTGCCTACCTGTGTCTACCTGTCTCTCTGTGTGTCTGTCTATCTCTCTGTCACATATACAAACACACAAATTTTTAACAAATTGGTTAAAAACTGCACAAAATCATATTGAGGCACAGAGGCATTAGCCCACAGTCCCAGCTACTGGGAAAGGGGTAATAACAAATCCAAGGGTAGCCTGGACACCCTGACAAGACAACATCAGAATCACACGGGGCCGATGCTGTGAGCTCAGTGCGGACACCTTCACAGAAGCTCAAGGCCCTGAACCCAGTCCCTAGTGCTGGATCTGGAAGACAGAGAGAGAAAGAGGGGAGAAGGAAGAGGCGAGGGGAAAAGGAGGGAAGGAGGGAAGAATGGAGCCAGGGCGAGGGAGGGAGAGACGGAGGCTAACATTAGTGGTCTGATTACTAAAACGAACTTGGGAACAGTTTTAAACACTTTATAATTCTACAATTGTTAATCCAGTTCCTTATTAATATTTCAGTTGTTTCTGAGATTCTAAGGAAACAGGTATCTTCAAGTACAAGTTTGAAAGGTTGGGTAATTGTGACGTAGGGGGTAGCTGAGCAGGAATCCAAGGTCAGCCTCTGCTTTGTACCAAGTTTGAGGCCAGCCTAGACTGCACAAGACCCTCTCAGATATAAAATAAATAAGTATATTCTTTTTAAAAAATATTTATTTATTTATTATGTATACAAGATTCTGTCTGCATGTATGCCTGCAGGCCAGAAGAGGGCACCAGACCTCATTACAGATGGTTGTGAGCCAATGTGGTTGCTAGGAACTGAACTTGGGACCTTTGGAAGAGCAGGTAATGCTCTTAACCACTGAGCCATCTCTCCAGCCACTAAATATATTCTTAAAACTCCCATCACTTTCTGAGGTGTGATGCATCTGTGATACAGGGCTGTGATTCGAGCCACTTGGATGTGCTGAGCCAGAAAGGCTGCAGAGTTAGTCAAAGCTAGCCTGGATGATTCCCCAGGACAGTCTCTAGGATGACAAGGATGTGTGTGGCTCGATGGTCCATCATTGGCTAGGCATGGGGTTTAATAACAAAACTTCTTTCAGATGTAAGGCATAGAAGTTAAAAAAATACACCTGTTGCCATTGATCCACGACTGTAACCCAAGGTACAGGAAGCTGAGATAGGCATGCAGACAGGAGTCGGCCTGGACAGCCTAGCAAGTTCCAGGCCAATCTGGGCGACACAGAAAGAACTTGCCTTGAAAAAAGATAAATAAGCCGGGCGGTGGTGGCACATGCCTTTAATCCCAGCACTTGGGAGGCAGAGGCTGGCGGATCTCTGTGAGTTCGAGACTAGCCTGGTCTACAAGAGCTAGTTCCAGGACAGGCTCCAAAACCACAGAGAAACCCTGTCTTGAAAAAACAAACAAACAAAAAAAAAACGATAAATAAATAAAAGGGGTACAGCACTCACACCCATAATCCCATAAAGCTAGCCATGACGTGTAGTCTGGAGGAGCACAAATTCAGAGTCGTCCTCAGCTGTACAACCTTGGGGACTACCTGGGATGGGAGCAAGGCAGTATGGAGTCTGAGTTAAATGTCAGAGTTAAGACCACCTGTGGCAGTCGGGCGGTGGTGGCGCACGCCTTTAATCCCAGCACTCAGGAGGCAGAGGCAGGCGGATCTCTGTGAGTTCGATGGTCTACAAGAGCTAGTTCCAGGACAGGCTCCAAAACCACAGAGAAACCCTGTCTCGAAAAACCAAAAAAAAAAAAAAAAAAAAAGACCACCTGTGGCTTTTCGCTCACCATCTGAGACAGAACAGAGCCTACGAGGTTCTGAATGAAGTCCCAGGTAGAAATAAGGGCAAACAGGCTCAGTGAAATTGTCCATGAAAGTATAGATAGAAAGTATGGAAGGAGACCCCTCCCAGCTCACAGTCCAGGAAAACGCCAGTGACTCTGGGTGTTGTGGTCTTCAGCTGAGAGTTTGGGTCAGCAGCTCCTGAGACATCAAAGCAGTCACCCTGCCAGAGGATCCTCCAGCATCCCTGAGGGCAGAGGAGGACTGCCTTTCCCCAGGGGACAGATTGGCTTGGCAGATACCAATCACCCACTGGGGCTCCTTTCCCACCTTCACCTCCCAGAAATGTCTCCTGGAATTAAAATTCGGAGTCCCCAACACAACAGGGCTATTGCTAAACCTTTTTGAAGAACCCGGAGGACCTTGTATTTTCTTTAACAATGTGACACATTTTCTATGCTCAGACACAAGCAGGTTTGGATGTGCTGTTTCTGGGTTTAGTGTTACCTGAACTGTTAATAGCTGTATAAGTTTCTGTAGAGCTGCATTTGTTTAACTCTGTGAAGCTGTGTTACTTTGCCCGTCTAAAACACCTGATTGTCTAATAAAGAGCTGAACAGCTGGTAGCAAGGCAGGAGAAAAGATAGGCAGGGTTGGCAGGCAGTGAGAAAGGAGAGGAAGACTCCAGGGGCCAGTCACCAGTTACACAGGAAGCCACGGAGAAAGAAGTAAAGATATATAAAAACAGAGAAAGGTAAAAGCCCAAAGGCAAAAGGTAGATGGGCTACTTTAAGATGGGTAGATGTTAGGCCCATTTGGAGTCCTGGCCTCCAGCTTCTCTTCCCTGCTAGAGATCTTTACTTTCCTTCTGATTTGAGTTACTAAAGGCTGTGACAGAGTTGTTTACCAGCTCTGCTCAACGAGCACGTGTTGCCTTGGCCTTGAGGATCAGAGGATGAGGTTTTCACCTGTTGGCCCACCTGACCGTGTTGGGTATATAAGCCTCTGTGGTGCTATTGAATAAAGGGCTTCTTACCAGTGACTAGAGGTCCGTGTCTCTGTGTGTCTTTGTGTGTTTCAACCTCCAGTCCCTTTCCCAAAGCTCATGAACTGTATGGTAGCGCATAGAGCACAGACAGGTAGATTAACTAATTTAAGAAAAGCTGTCTAGAAGCAAGGCAAGCTAAGGCCGGGCATTTATAAGAAAGAAAACGCCTCCTGGGAGCTGATTGGCCCCAGAGAGCCAAAAGAGTAAAAACAAGCAAGAGTTGTGTTGTGTGGTTTAGTTCTCCAAACCATGCCTCAGATCTCTGTCACAAAGTTGAGCTACAGACTTCCCTATGTCTTGTCCAAAAACAACATATAGAGGCCTCATATTACTGATGTACTCATCATGTAATATGGTGGGTTTTCAGAGATCTCAGGCTACTGAACATTTTAATACGTAATGCTGATTGGCCAAGGTTTCTGGATTCATCTCATTTTTTGTTGTTGTTTTTGTGAGACAGGGTTTCTCTGTGTAGCTTTGGCCTGTCCTAGTCCTGCCCTGCTTTATAGACCAGGCTGGCCTTAAACTCAGAGATCCTCCTGTCTCTGCCACTCAAGTGCTGGGATTAAAGGCGTGTGCCACCACTGCCCGGCCATCTCATTCAAATTAATGTCTCCTGATGTGGGCAGTTAATTGGAACACTGTACAGAAAAAGCTGGCCTTCGTTTAGGAGTAAATACAGAGTGTAGCTCGAGCCAGCACAGGCATCATGTTTAAAGTTTCATATGACTCTGTCCAGGTAAACGTCTAAATGAAGTTAAAATGGCTGCTTATAGGCCAGGCAGGCATATGTCGTAGAAAACCAATGGCCTGAGAATTTGGAACCCATGGCTTTAGTGAGTCTGTGGCCTGTGATAAGCTATGAGAGCAGATAGCAGCCTTCTTGAGCACTTACCCTGCATCCTTCACATTAGTCACATCGTTCATCAGTGGCACAGACACACGTCTGTTGATGTGCATTTCCTAGGTAGAATAAGAGAGGCAGACATGAATGTACCCTAGTTCATGTGGGGACACATGCATGTATCCCTCAATGATGAGTTCTAAACTGCTAACCTGCGCTCATCAGTGATCTGTGGGGTCATTAGTCACCACACAAGAGTTCATATATGCACATGCCTAGATGTGTACAGGTCTATGGGGATACTATACATTATCTGCTTTGTAAGGGACAGCCTCTAGCCAAAGTCCAGGGCAATTACTGCTGCCTGACTTTTGGAGTTCATCAGCTGTTATGTGGTAGATGGGCATACCTGTTGGTCCAGCCAAACTTGATGAGTGCTGGATCTCTCGCACATGGACTAACGCTGCTTAGAAATGGGGATCTGTGCTTGCCTTTAATAGGGAGGCAGAGGCAGCAGATCTTTGTGAGTTCAAGGTCAATTTAGTCTATGCAGTGAGTTCTGGGACTTCTCAAGCCACAAAGGAGAAGAAGGAAGGAGGAGGAGGAAGAAGGAGGGGAGGAAGGATGAGGAAGAAGAAATAGAAGAAGCTAACAAAGAAGAAAGAAGGAAGGAATTGGGGTTGTAGAGTTGGCTAAGTGGTTAGGATCACATATAACTCTTGAATAGGACTAGAGTCCCTCTCCCCCCCAATACCCATGCTGAGTGCTCACAACAGCCTTTGACTCCAGTTCCATGGGATCCAACACCTTCTTCTGGCTTTTGAAGGTTCCCACACATCCACATAGGCTCACATGCATACACATAAAAAATTAACTTTAAAAAGCCTAAATGGGGTAATTAATTCTTTAGTGATATTTGATGGCACTGTAAATTTGCGTCCTAGAATTGTGAAGAAAGTGTCAGCTACACCAGTTGGAAAGTCGCATACAAGAATTCAGAGGTGTTGAAATAGCAGCGGCGGGGCTGCGTCCCCAACACCCCGGCCGCTTGCACGGCTAGCTTTACCTGAAATAATTACATGGACACTGTATTCTTTTAAGCACTGCTTGGCCCATTAGCTTCAACCTCTTAACCCATTTCTAATCATCTATGTAGCACCATGAGGTGCGCTTACCAGGAAGATTCTAGCCTACATCCATCTTGGGTCGGAGTTTCATCCCTCTGCCTCAGAGAGCAGAGCTATCCCGTCTGCCTGTTAGACAGGAGCATGGTGTCTCTCTCTGAGGCATCTGGCTCTGAGCGGAGCTGCATGCTTTCTGACCTCACTTCCTCTTCCTCTCAGCATTTTCTTCTGTTTACTCCACCCACCTATGTTCTAACCAATCAGACCAAGCAGTTTATTTATTGCTTATCCAATGAAATCAACAGATTGATATATGACACTCCCACATCACTTCCCCTTTTTCTGTTTAAACAAAAAGGAAAGGCTTTAACTTTAACATAGCAAATACAATATTACCTAAGAAAACAAAAAGTGAGCAATTTTCAAAACTCTAGAAATGACAGAGACATCTCGCTGCCTGTACAGTCACCCAAAGTTCCTCTGTACCGTTGGGGCATCCATCTTCGGCCTACAGGCCCATAGTTTTCAGCGGACATTTCCACAAAGCAGGAAATTTCAAAGGCAGTCACTATCTGCTTGTCCAAAAGAATGTCTTGCCGACTCTTTCATGAATCAGGAACCCCGAAAGATCATCTCACCTTTAAGCAAGTTCAGTAGTCCTCTCTCTGCGGGTTCTCTGTGTCCAGTTTATGCAATAGTCCAGGCAAGAGCAGTTTCTTGCCCAAATGGCTATCAAACTCCATAAGGATCCTCTTCGATGACCATCTTCCTCTTGAAGTAGATTGGTGCCGCCAGGAGCAGAGTGTCTCATTGTCATGAAAAACCCTAAGTTATTAAAACATTTAAAATGCCATATTCTCTAGCCTTTGAAAGATATGAAAAATGCCTATCTGAAATATATCTATGTACATCTAGAAAATCTTAACTAACATGACTACAAACTTGACTATTATGATTATCTATTAACAACCTATATACATTACATTTTTAAGTGAACTACACAATCACAATACCTTAATAAAGATCAGAAATACATATACATATAACAAAATTGACCTTAAATCTCTATCAATAAAGCAAAATCTATACTAATGCAAATTATTCATACCTGTATCATATCCCCCTTTAAATGTAAAAGAACGTTTATAAACCATATTTGGGAACATGGGCGCAGTTTTTTCTCTCCAAACTGCTTCCTGCTGAATGGGGGCGTCGTTAATTAGGTCTTTCATGGTATAACCTGTGTGCCAGGGTCATCTCAGTTGGCAGTTGAGTGAAGTAATTTTTGAAGGTGTTCACAGCAACCTTTCAGGAGGGCGTGGTCTATCATACCATATTCGGATAGAAGAAATGAACAGGGTCTCATCCTCTGTGAAAACAAAACAAGAAACTCCTGTCCAAAGTATCATGTCCTTAGATCCAAATTGCAAAGTCAAGGCATTTCCAAAATATCTATGTTGAATTAGTTCAGCAGTATTTATAAACAAACATCTTTTAGTAGCTTTTGCTCCTTCCTCAGCATTCAAACAATTCAAAGAGAGCATAATAGCATACAGTATCAAGATTCTCTGTATATTTTCCATCTTTGTACGCTTTATTTTAACCTCTATTTCATTTATTTTTACTTTTATTTTATATTCTCTTTATCTTTGTCCTGGAATAACTCTGTAGACCAGGCTGTCCTTGAACTCTCAGAGATCCTTCTGTCTCTGCCTCCCAGGCATTGGGATTAAAGGTGTATGCTACCACACCTTGAACTCACAGAGATCTGTTTGTCTCTGCCTTCTAGGCACTGGGATTAAAGGCGTGTACGACCACACACAACAACTCTCTTCCTTTTTTAATTGTTTTTTACTTTAAGAACTTCAACTTTTAGTCTGCATATATTTTCAACACACTGTAAATCATGTAGAAATTTTCTTTGTCTCTGAATCTCTCTTTACTGTATATCTCTCTTTTTCTGAATACATGTCTTCAATTTACCAAGAAATCTCAGTAGGACTAAAGCCGTGGCTTTGCCAGCTAGATCCAGTCCATTCCTTAGCTTTCCAGCCTCATGGCTGAGGTACCGCCAGAGCCGCCTTCAGTGCCACAACTCTACAGTGTTTCAAGGTCCTTGCCAGCAAGTGAGCTTCCGCAGCCTGTGCTTGCAAACTGCACGAACCGCCTGCGTAAAAGAGTCAGAGTTTGCACTGGCAGGACAGCCCAGAAAGCCGGCATTTTTAAACAGCGCAACTTTTTTCCTGCTACGGCTGAAAACCAAAAACCATGCATTCAGCTTTTCGTCAACATCGTTTAAGTGTTTTGTGGCAGGACCTCTTAATAGAGCTGCAAGGCTTTGCAGCTAAAGCTGAGTCAGGAAGCCTCTCTTAGATGAGAGCGCTTGCTTGACTCTAGCAAGCAGGGCAGACTCGAGAAATCGCTGCTACCAGGAAAACATGCTTTACTCTTTCCCAAGCTTTTTCAGGCTTTTAGTGGATTCAATTAGCCCCACGTTGGGCGCCATCTGTTGAAATAGCAGCGGCGGGGCTGCGTCCCCAACACCCCGGCCGCTTGCACGGCTAGCTTTACCTGAAATAATTACATGGACACTGTATTCTTTTAAGCACCGCTTGGCCCATTAGCTTCAACCTCTTAACCCATTTCTAATCATCTATGTAGCACCATGAGGTGCGCTTACCAGGAAGATTCTAGCCTACATCCATCTTGTGTCAGAGTTTCATCCCTCTGCCTCAGAGAGCAGAGCTATCCCGTCTGCCTGTTAGACAGGAGCATGGTGTCTCTCTCTCTGAGGCATCTGGCTCTGAGCGGAGCTGCATGCTTTCTGACCTCACTTCCTCTTCCTCTCAGCATTTTCTTCTGTTTACTCCACCCACCTATGTTCTAACCAATCAGACCAAGCAGTTTATTTATTGCTTATCCAATGAAATCAACAGATTGATATATGACACTCCCACATCACAGAGGATCACCCAATTTTAGCCTGACCCATTACTCCCTAGCAGCACTCATGTAGAACTGGGATAAAGAAGCCGGGGGATGGTGGCGCACGCCTTTAATCCCAGCACTCAGGAGGCAGAGGCAGGCGGATTTCTGTGAGTTTGAGACCAGCCTGGTCTACAGAGCTAGTGCCAGGACAGGCTCCAAAGCCACAGAGAAACCCTGTCTCGAAAAACCAAAAAAAAAAAAAAAGAACTGGGATAAAGACCACCAGTGGTCAACAGAGGCCAGACACCCATCCTGCCCTATCTCACTGTGAGGATGTAAGACTTTAAGACAATCCTGAAGCCATTTTTGTCAATTCTGAATCCTCTCAGCCTCTGTGCCATAGTGCTTCCCCTCCTCCCCTGGGAACCAAGGACCTAACAGCTACACTTGCACGTACTCAGTTCCTGAACAATTACCCATATACGTATGTTTTGGTTCGGTCCCCTGGGAAACAGGGTCAAAATGACCTCTTACCTCATCTGATCTGGCAACAGCTCTACAGTCAATTATTGGTAATAGCCCTTTCGAATAAGCCAATCAGAATAGTCAAAGAACAACCCCCCCTTGCTTCTGTGGCCCCTTTAAAAGTAGACTGTACGCGCTATCCGGGGTCCCTCGGCTTCCCGAATGCTAGGGGACCCTGTCATGACAGAATTAATAAAATCCTCATGCTTTTGCATCGGCTGTGGTGTGTGGTCTCTGGGGGCGACTCCTTCTCAGTGTTTGGACGCTAGAGTCCAACAAGGATGGCACCAGGGGCTGGAGAGATGGTTCAGCAGTTAAGAGCACTGGCTGCTCTTCCAGAGGACCTGAGTTCAATTCCCAGAAACCATGTGGTGGCTCACAACCATCTGTAATGAAATTTGACACCCTCTTGTGGCATGTAGGCATACATGCAGGCAAACACTATATACATAATAAATAAATCTTTTAAAAGGGCAGGGAACCCTGACTGCTCTTCGGACTGGAGAGGAAGGGGGAAAGGAGTCGGGGGAGGGGGAGGGAAATGGGAGGCTGGGAGGAGGCGGAACTTTTTTTTTCAATAAAAAATTTTTAAAAAGCTGAAAAAAAATACATGGCACAGTAAAGAAAGAGCAGGAGAAATAAATGACAGAGTGGCTTCAGAGACCTGCTTCGGAGGTAGGGGAGTGGGGAGGATGGGGCGTGGGGTGGGGACACCACAGGCACTTTCTGAGGGTGAAATGGGATGGCTGACAGCATTTAACTGAAAAAAAAAAAGAGTTAAAAAAAAAAAAGGCCTGGGGAGATGGCCCAGTGGTTAAGAGCACAGGCTGCTCTTGTAGAGGACGTGGGTTTGGCTCCACACGGCAGTTCCTAACTGTCTGTAGCTCTAGTTTCATCCAGTTCTGGGAATTTGGTATCCTCTGCTGGCCTCTATGGTTGCTGCACATAGACTTCCATATGTGCAGGCAAAACACTCATACACATAAAATATATATTTATGGGGGTTAGAGAGATGTTTCAGTGGTTAAGAGCACTGCCTGCTCATCCAAGGGTCCTGAGTTTAAATCCCAGCAACCTATGGTGGTTCACAACCATCTGTAAAGAGATCTGGTGCCCTCTTCTGGCCCGCAGGCATACATGCAGGCAGAACATTGTATACATAATAAATAAATCTTAAAAACAAAAAGAAAAGAGTACACCTTTTATACTTTATAGTTGCGCGTAGGATTAAACGTGAGATAAGGGACGTGTGAACTGGGGTGTGTGAAAGACCCTACAGACCCCCTCCTCAAAACCTGCAGCTAGCATGCTCCCATAAGAACATCCCATGTGCCTGAGAGAGCAGGATGTCTATGAGATAGGAAAACTGCAAGGCAGGATATCAATAAGATAGGACATCAACAAAGCAGGTTGACTGCAAAACAGGATATCTATAAGATAGGAACAGGATGACTTTTGACTTTTGCTGACACTCATGCTGAGAGAGGAAACCATCATGCCCCCGCCTCATTCCGATAACCACGCTTTTGCTTCTGTAAACTTGCTTTTTGCTCTTCCCTATAAAAAGCCTGTCCTCCAGTCGGCAGGTGCGCAAGTTCCTCCCCCTCGAAAAACTTGCTGCCCGCAGGTACCTGTGTTCACCCAATAAACCTCTTGCGATTTGCATCCGTATGGTCTCGGCCTGTTCCTTGGCATGGGGAGGTCTCCTCCTGAGAGAAAGTCCTCTTCGAGGGTCTTTCAGTGTGGCTTGAGGTCAGGGGTTGAAGTCAGGAATCTAGCATTGACCTTGATAGGCACCAGTGCTCCAGCAGGGCCTTTTGCTGGAGAAATGAAGGCCTGCTTTATCAAACAGGAACTTCCCACAAGCCTCCAGGGAATGGAGACCCTACCCAAATGCCTGACCTTGGGAAAAGGACTTCTGGGGAACCGACTATACACTACTGTTTCTTAGTCTTACTAAATGGGCCTGTTTCTCTCACAATGCTCCCAAAAGGGAAAGTCCTAGTGTCTTAACTCTTTTGCCATTATACTGTACCATTCTGATTTCTCTGTATTTATTAACTGAACTCTTGCCTTTATTGGCCTCAGGCTCTGGGTCTGAATCGCGGGTATTTTATCCTTGGGATCAGGTGTGTCTAGCAAATCTCCAACTTTCCTGTTCTTGGTGTAATTAGGAGGGTGTTGGGTCCAGGGGGAGAGGGGGGTCACGCAAAGATGGGGGACAGACCACCAAAGTCTAACAAACCAGAAGCAAACTTTATTCCAGAAACCAGATTCCAGAAAAAAACAGAAGCAAACTTAAAAATAAGAAAATAAATAAATAAACCACCGCGGGGGCACAGAAGATTATCAGCTATCTGAGACCACAGCAAGAGATGGTGTTTGTTAGGCTGTGGTCCCAAAGGGCCGGTTTCTGAACCCTTCTTGTTATAGTAGGGGCACCAAGCATTAGGTGTGAACAAAGGAATTTTTACGACCTTGCCCCAACCCAGGTTAGTCAATGGAGACCCTAAGTGGGCAGTGGGTTCTAACATCAAATGGGTAACTAGGCAGCTATCATGAAATATGTTTTAAAGGAGATTACAGCGAAAGTCACTAATTGTAAGGAAACATGTTTGTTGTTTTTTTATATTTTTTAATTGATATTATTGAACTCCACGTTTTTCTCTGCTCCCCTCCCTGCCTCTTCCCTCTCCCCTTCAATCCTCCCCCAAGGTCCCCACGTTCCCAATTTACTCAGGAGATCTTGGTCTTTTTATACTTTCTACTTCCTATGTAGATTAGATTTATGTAAATCTCTCTTAGTGTCCGCATTGTTGTCTAAATTCTCTGGGATTGTGGTTTGTAGGCTGGCTTTCTTTGCTTTATGTTTAAAAACCACCTATGAGTTAGTCCATGTGATAATTGTCTTTCTGTGTCTGGGTTTTGAGTGAGGTAACTCACTCAAAATAATGTTTTCTAGTTCCATCCATTTTCCTGCAAAATTCAAGCTGTCATTATTTTTTTCTGCTGTGTAGTACTCCATTGTGTAAATGAACCACATTTTTCTTATCCACTCTTTGATCGAGGGGCATTTAGGTTGTTTCAGGTTCTGGCTATGACAAACAAAGCTGCTATGAACGTAGTTGAGCACATGTCCTTGTGGCACAACTGAGCATCCTTTGGATAGATACCCAAAAGTGGTATATTGGTTGTTTCCTAATTTTCTGAGAAATCGCCACAATGACATCCAAGGGGGTGTACCAGCTTGCATTCCCACCAGCAATGTAGAAGTGTTCCATTTTTCCCACAACCTCTCCAGCATAAGTTGCTATCGGTGTTTTTGATCTTGGCCATTCTTACACATATAAGATGGAACCTCAGAATTGTTTTGATTTGCATTTCTCTAATGACTAAGGATGTTGAGCATTTCCTTAAGTGTCTTTCAACCATTTTAGATTCCTCTGTTGAGAGTTCTCTGTTTAGATCTGTACTCCATTTTTTATTGGATTATGTGATTTTTTTTTTTTTGGTGTCCAATTTCTTGAGTTCTTTGTATATTTTGGAGATCTGATGTGTGGTTAGTGAAGATCTTTTCCCATTCTGTAGGCTGCCATTTTGTCTTGTTGACCGTGTCCTTTGCTTTACAGAAGCTTTTCAGTTTCAGGAGGTCCCATTTATTGTTTCTCTCAGTGTCTGTGCTGCTGGGGTTATATTTAGGAAGTGGTTCCCTGTGCCAATGTATTCTAGTGTACCTCCCACTTTCTCTTCTATAAGGTTCAGTGTGGCTGGCTTTATGTTGAGGCTTTTGATCCAGTTGGACTTAGTTTTGTGCATGGTGATAGATATGGATCTATTTTCATTCTTCTACATGTTGGTATCTAGTTATGCCAGCACCACTTGTTAAGTATGCTTTCTTTTTTCCATTTGATATTTTTTGTTTGTTTATCAAAGATTGGGTGTTCAAAGATGTGTGGATTGACATCCGGGTCTTCTATATGGTTCCATTGGTCCTCCTGTCTGTTCTTATGCCAATACCAGTCTGTTTTCAGTACTGTAGCTCTGCAGTAGAGTTTGAAGTCAGGGATTGTGATGCCTCCAGAAGTTCTTTTATTGTACAGGATTGTTTTGGCTATTCTGTTTTTTTTTTATTTTTCAAATGAAGTTGGATACCATTCTTTTGAGGTCTTGAAGAATTTTGTTGGGATTTTGATGGGCATTGCGCTGAATCTGCAGATTGCTTTCAGTAAGATTGCCATTTTTACTATATTAATTCTGCCTACCCAAGAGCATGGGAGGTCTTTCTACTTTCTGGTGTCTTCTTCAATTTCTTTCTTCAAAGATTTAACGTTCTTGTCATACAAGTCTTCCAGGTGTTTGGTTAGAGTTACTCTGAGATATTTTATGCTATTTGTGGCTATTGTGAAGGGTGTTGTTTCTCTGATTTCTTCCCCAGCCCTGTTATCATCTGTGTACAGGAGGGCTACTGATTTTTTTGAGTTAATCTTGTATCCTGATTCATTGCTGAAAGTGTTTATGAGTTGTAGAAGTTCCTTGGTAGACTTTTTGGGTTCATTTATGTAAACTATCATATCATCAGCAAACAGTGAGAGTTTGACTTCTTCTTTTCCAATTTGTATCCCCTTGATCTCCCTTTGGTGTCTTATTGCTCTAGCAAGGACCTCAAGAACTATATTGAATAGGTATGGAGAGAGTGGACAACCTTGTCTTGTTCCTGATTTCAATGGAATCGCTGGGAGTAAGAAAACATGTTTTTTAGCAATTAGTCAGAAAAAGGGACTACTAATAATATCAGAGGGTTAATAAATTAGAATAATTGGTTCTTAGGCTGGGAACTTAGAAGACAGCAAAAAGCTTCTCACACAATCTCAAGATAAAACTCAGATACAGATTGCCTTACTTTACAATCTTCATTTTTCAGTTAAACTAATGTTTGTGCTTAACCTATTGCCTTCCTTGGTACTTTTAGGTGATGTTTACTGAAGCCCTGTGCCTTCCCTTTGAGACTGCCAGTTTCACATATTAGGAATAATGTGTAACTCAGAGGCCATATATCCTAAAAGTTGATTCAGCTCATATCTGTAGGCTAGCTCTAAGTTTGCAGAGAGATGCTTTGGCCTTGTAAACAGAGCTGTGGGTTGTAAAGCGAAATAGCCCACTATTCCTAGTTAATCCTTAAGCTGCTGAGAAAGCTGCTGACAGTCTTTTCTCATTCTCCTAGACTTACAACTTTATATTTCTTTATTTCTACATTTTTATTCTTGGAATCTACATTTTTATATTTTTATTCTTGGACTCTTCAGAGGGTACATTGGAATTCCTGGTTCTGCAGTGGCGGGGATTTTTTCTAAAGAATTATTTTGTTTAGAGAGGCTACCTTGTACACATTTTTGTTTACTTATGAAGAAGAGGGCATAGAACGCTACCCACTCATCCCTGTTGCCAGTGTGCTACGGAGGCTTTTCCTCATTGCACTGGGGGGTAATTTTCACTCAAAAGGTGACGTATCTACTGCAAGTTTCTCTTTTTATGAAAGTGTCACCTCAGCTATCTTCCACAGGGGTCTTCTATCCTTTATGGAGTTTTAGCATGTTCTCTCAAAGCAATGTAACAGACACTTCATATGGCCAATATGCAGTTTTGAGGGACTGAGACATTTGAAGAATGAGCCTCAGTGAAAATACTTGGGCTATGGAGGCCTCCCTTTAGGAGGGATTAATCTCCCAAGATCAGGTTATTATGAAAATTCTCTGGCATGTTATGACATAACTTAGGTAACCCTCACTCTAAGCCTGATAGATAAGGTTGCCTGGCCTGGTCATTAAATCAGAGAACATGTAAAAAATAAGTAATTTATTTACCAAAGACCTAGCTCCAAGTCTTTTGGGATAGCAAGACACAATACACTAATTCTGAGTCTTTGACTTGACAACTTTTTTTGTTTTGTTTTGTTTGAGACAGGGTCTATGTAGTCTTGGCTGGCATGAAACTTGCTATGTAGACCAGGCTGGCCTCTCACTCATAGAGATGTCCCTTATTCTGCCATATAAGTGCTGAGGTTAAAAGATGCACCATCACACTCAGAAGCTTAGCCAGTCTTGCCCATCATAGTCACCAGAAACCTGAGTGAACAAGCAAAGCAAAGACCTTTGCAAACAAACTATGACCTGGACCAGATTGCAGGACCCATCAGCAAAGAGGAGGTGCAGTATGGATTCCGGAATCACTTTCTAGTAACACTCATTAGATAAGGTTGTGTAAATTTGATCTGGTTGTCGTCTTACTGTGTTCTGAGCCACTCCTGGGAATGAAGACTAGGATTTTTTTTCCTAAGTAGTTAATTATGCCCATGAGCCTACAGCCCCTGCACTGAGCTGCAATCTCTTATGATGGTTCAGGATTTTGTACTTTGGGATGTGTCTATATCTGTGTTTTTTCCAGGTACTTATCCCAGTGACATAACCCAATGGCAAATGACAAATTTCTTTTCTTCCTTTTTTTTCCTTCCTTTTTTTTTTTTTGACAGGGTTTCTCTGTATAGCTTTAGGTGTCCTGGAACTTGCTCTGTAGACCAGGTTGGCTTCGAACTCAGAGATCTACTAGCCTCTGCCTCCTGAGTCCTGGGATTAAAGACATGCCTGGCACTGCCTGGCAATGACAAATTTCTAATTGAAAAAAAAAATTAGATGTCAGGCTTTGCCTCCATAACTGACTTCAGGATGGTGTTTTTATTTCTTTGCAAACCTCTGCAGAGCTGAGGAAAGCAAAGCCCAGCAGTAGGTGATGAAGCTGTGGAGGGCAAGACATCTTTCCAAGAGTGATGCTCTAACATCACACCGTGAAGGGATCTCTAGTCCCTGTGGAAGACTCCCAGCTCTCCAGAGTAGACCTGGAAGAATTCAAAGCTACAGAGATCACAAACATTGTCATGACTGCCGCAGTGATCAAAAATCCAAGAGCCTGTGTTCATCTGTCTGCAGACATTCACAAGTTGAAAGACAGGAAATCCATGTAATTCTGTTTAGATCACAGATTCAGAAATTGAGTCGAACTAGCGAAACGTAGCGGAGTGCAAAATGATTACAGTTCTAGACATGACTCATCCCAGGGAGCCCTGGTGCAGTGCTCATCAGACCACATCTCACCACAAGAACACAGAACCACATGGTTTCGAGTTTACTAAGGGCTCCCATCACTGTCTGGGTACTGATCTGTGCTCATTCATAAATTTGAGGATACACTCAAAAGGCAAGTCAGACATGACAAAATATTCTTCTGTTCACTGGGGTGAGTCTCAGGGTTGGCTGGTGATTGTGTGTCTGGGAGTCAAAGCCATCAGTTTTATGTAGTCAGCAAGGAGGAGTATCACTGGGTATCATTCTTTCAGAGAGGCCTTCTGCATCAGGTGGTGCCTACATGTTCAGGGCTTAGCCATGGAGTTTTAGTTACGAGAAGAAAGGGCAGGTAGGGATGTAGGTCGGATAGGATAGTGCTTCCCGGGGGCTGGAGAGATGGCTCAGTGGTTAAGAGCATTGCCTGCTCTTCCAAAGGTCCTGAGTTATTGAACACTGGTGGCTAACCTCTTAAAGAGGTCTGGTGTCCTCTTCTGGCCGTCAGGCATACACACAGACAGAATATTGTATACATAATAAATAAATAAATATTTTTTTAAAAAAAGGATAGTGCTTCCCTAGCATGCCCATAGCTCTGCCTTTTCTCCCTCAGAACTACATTAAATTGGAGGCGCAGAGGTGTAATTTCAGCCTTTGGGAGGTTGAAGTGTGAAGGTCATAAGTTTAAGGTCATTCTTGTCTACAGACCCGTTTAAGGGCAGTCTAATTTAATGAGGCATTAGAATCCTGGCTACTGTCTTGGTATAGTTAGCAAGATGAAAGAGTTCCTAGGGGTTTCTTGGAGGTGGATGGGAGAGGAGGGAAGATGATCTCTCAACATTAGTGCAGCCACTCCCTTCACCTTAGCCAGGCTAAGTCCAGACTACCAAGGCATTTACTGCAGCCCCTGAACAGAGAAGGAGCATGTAGAGGCTCAATTCATTAGCCAAAGAACTGGGCCAATTTTCCTGCCAGCTCATGTTGAAAGCCAGAGTTGGTCATCTGATGGAAAGTTTTATCATGTCGAGTCACTTGTAGCAGTCACCCTTCTTGAGTATTGAGTACCCCCAGATCTCCTGAGGACTACTCACCTGTGAGTCCTCAGCTACACTCATGCCCTAGGACCACCAACTACCCAAGAGGGTCTAGTCCCAGCAGATGCATCGAGAAGAACTACGAGGCGGTGGTGGCTGCAGCCCAGCCCATGATGTGGTGAGTACTCTTTTTCTGGGAGGTTCCCATTCCATCTTCATTTCTGTGGTGATTGGAAGCTCTGTAGTCCTCCTCGTTCCAGAGCTTGTTTGGGAGGCTCCAGTCCCACCCATTGCCCCAGCACAGACTAAGTACCTACCAAGGCTCCTGCTTAGCCAAAAACCCCAATGAGGGCTACACACACTGAGCTTAGATCACAACCCCACAGTCTGTCCCACCAATGAGGTCAGCATGCCCAGGAGGCTTTCTTCCTGCTCAATGTACAGGAAAGTCTGTATACATGTGAAGCCATGGTCCTGGCCAATATCTCTGTTGAGTCCATGAGCCAAGTAGGCTCTGGCTCCTCCTTCAGCCTGGTCAGGACATCACCCCCATGTGGTTCCTGTGCAACCCACTGCAAGGGTTAGGACTGCCTACCTACAGTCTTTCAGCTGTACCATTGGCTTGGTGAGCATTGCCTACTGGGAGATTTCAGCTCCACCTATAACCTCAGCAAACTCTTCATAGCCAGGAAGGCTCCTGACTGTGGCCCTGGTGAGTACTGTAGCAAAAGAAGCTACAATCCCATCTTCTTATACCAAGGTAAATTGTGAACCAGAATGGTTCAGCCCTGCCCATCACTTTGGGAAGGCAGCAGACTTAAAATACATCAGGGACACTGATCAAAGACCAAATAAAAAGTCATGGGCATGAAAAATGATGAAGGATTTCATTCTAAAAGCAGAGAAACATTTCCAGTGAAATCATTGCAGAAAAAAATCCATAAATGAGGGGAAGGGACACCAATTCAGATAAAGGAGACATTTAGAATACCAGTCAAATAGACAAGAGCAGAAAAGAATTCCCTTCATGCTATCAGTAATAAGGTCTCGCAGGGCAGTGGCGGCGCACGCCTTTAATCCCAGCACTTGGGAGGCAGAGGCAGACAGATCTCTGTGAGTTTGAGGCCAGCCTGGTCTACAAGAGCTAGTTCCAGGACAGGCCCCAAAGCTACAGAGAAACCCTGTCTTTTTTTTTAAATATTTATTTATTATGTATACACTATTCTTTCTGCATATATGCCTGAAGGCCAGAAGAGGGCACCAGACCTCATTACAGATGGTTGTGAGCCACCAGGTGGTTGCCGGGAATTGAACTCAGGACCTTTGGAAAAGCAGGCAATGCTCTTAACCACTGAGCCATCTCTCCAGCCCTAGAAACCCTGTCTTGAAAACCAAAAAAAAAAAAATAGTATTAAGGTCTCATGGTTCAATGGATAAAAGTACTTCCCACCCATGCCTGACAACCTGACCCTAATCCCTAGAACTCACAGTGGAAGGACAGTACTTACTCCTAAAAGATATTCTCTGACCTCCATATGCCAACTTTGACACCTCCTTACACACATCCTATGCACAGAATTTTACATGCATACATATATACATACATACTTACATCATACATACATACATACATACAAACACACACCTCATAGATACAGGAAAGTCTTTTAATAAATTACTATATCTTTTCATGATAAATATGCTAAAGAAATTTGATAGAGGGATAGGAGAGATGGCCCAGAACTAAGAGCATTAGCTGCTCTTCCAGAAGACAGGGATCTAGACCCAGAATCCACATGACAATTCACAACCTTCTGTAACTCCAGTCTAAGGGATCACATGCCCCCTTCTGGTCATCTTGGGCAGTGCAAGACATACACACAGGCAAAACACCCATACACATAAAATAATAAAAGAAAAGTAGAAAAAGAAACTTGGTAGAAGGCACACATCTCAATACAAGGAAAGCTATATATGACGGACCTATAGCCAAAATTATATCCTATATGGAAAAACCTTTTAGAACTCCTACTGAAATCAGGAAAAGGCAAAGGTCCACTCATATTCAACTCAGTGCTGGAAGTCTAGACCAATAACATGAAATGCAGATAAATGCTCTACAAATGGGAAAGGATTCACAGTATCTTTATTTTCAACTCCTACTAGTCTATACATAAAGAGACCCCAGACTCCACCAGAAAGCATTTAGTAAATAGGCGGGATACAAAATTGTCATACAAAATTACAAAAAAAACCCTGGAGCCTGAACTGATGGCAGAGCTCAGTTAGTGAGGATATTTGCAGCTCAAACCTGAATTCTATCCATGGAATTCACATAAATATGGAAAGAACCAACCCCTTAACATTGTCCTCTGACAGTCACCCATATGAAATTGGGACCACACGCCCACACTACAAAATCAGAAAGTTTCCTGTATACCAATAACAACAACATCCTAAGGAGAGAAAACCAGGGAGAAAATTCTATTCACAACTGTATTAAAAAAAAAAAACTAAATATCTCCAGGAGGTCATGACACACACCCATAATCCCAGTACTTGGGAGGCAGAGTCAGGCAAGTCTCAGAATTTGAGGTCAGCCTGGTCTACAGAGTGAGTTCCAGGACAGTCGGGGCTATGAAGAGAAGCCCTGTCTCAAAAAATGAAAAAACAAAAACACCCTAAAATATCCTGGAACAAAACCAGCCAAGGGCAGTACAAGATGAAAAGAATTATCATCCTCATGGATCTGAAGAACCAAGTGTGAAAATGGTCATCTTCTCAATGACCATAAACAGATTCAACACCTTTGACACCAAAACACTATCATCAATCACTACATTCCCCCCCCCAAAAAGCTACAAATAAACTACCACAAGAACCAGCTCTCCTTCTCCTTCGCAAAAAAGGATTCTTGCTCATCAGTGTTCCCTGCTGCCCTATTAGGAAAGATATGGAATCAGCCTAGGTGCCCTTCGGCAGAGGGATGAATAATCAAAGGGTTACATTTTTTCCATTAATAATTCCCATGAGGAAAAATGAAACAATTGCAGGAAAATCGCTAGATTATAACATTATAGTAAGAGAGGTAACCCAAGCTCAGAAAGCTAAACAGTGTATGTTCTTACAAGCAGCTCTTGGTTTCTAACTTGTATGTATGCATAGTAGTGTGAGAGTCTAAAGATGGCAGGAAACTAGAAAGGGGACCAGACAGAGGAAAAGGACACTTGAAGGTGGGAGTGGGGGGCTGGAGAGATGGCTCAGCAGTTAAAAGCACTGGCTGCTCTTCTAGAGGACCAGGGCTCAATTCCCAGCACCCACATGACAGCTCATTGCTGTGTGTAACTCCTGTTCAAAAGGATCTGATTCCCGCATACAGACATACTTGCAGGCAAAACACCAATGCATTTAAATTAAAGATAAATAAGTTATTTAAAAAGATAGAGTAGTAGGTTACAGAACCCATGTGATATGAAAGTCAAGAGGGGAATGCTGGGGTAAAGCAGTAATTCAAGGATGGGGGTGGAACATGGGAGAGAGAACAGGAAGGATAGGACAGGGTATTTAGAAAATGTCTGCCATAGATAATTTCCATAGAAAATGATAGATTTCTTCCCGTGTTTCATGGTTTTTGCTTTTTCTGTTCACAAGACAGCCTTGAAAATGTGAACTTGTAGTAATGATCCCCTTCCAAGTGCTGGGAGTGTAGATTTGCATAGATTTTGTATTTTTAAAGCAGCCCTGGACGGATACATGGGTCAATCGTTATATACTCAGAAGGGAAACAGACCTTTCCAAATAACCCCCCAAACCTGTTGCCAAAGAAGAACAATATGCTACTAATTAAAACTTCTATCACCAACCATGATATTGCACACCTGTACTCCCAACACTGGGGAAGCTGAGGCAGACAGATTTATTTATTCAAGGCCAGCTTAAGGGGCAGACCAGATCAGCCAAGGCTACATAGCAGGATTCTGTCTCAACAGCTAAGAGAGGTTGAGGGTGAGGGCAATCAAGATAAACATATACGTGAAACTGGCAAAGAACAAATTTAATATAAGATAAAAAATCTAAATTTATCTTTGAATGTAAAGTGAAAGGACAAACTATAAACAGAAGTATGAATTTGATGTTTGTATGAAGTTAAGGTTATATATACTCAAAAAAAACACTTGAATCTCAAATGGCTCTAGAAATCTTGGGAGCAATGCATTTCTCTCTTTTGGGAGTGGTGTTCAAGACAGGGTTTCTCAGTGTGTAGCTCTGGGTGTCCAGAAATTGCTCTGTAGACCAGGCTGGCCTCCAACACACAGAGATCTGCCTGCCTCTGCCTCCCAAGTGCCAGCTATTTAGTGTGGCTACTGGGATTAAAGGCATGTGTTACCACTGCCTGGTCTGTAAAGACCAGTGTGGCTGTTTTATGCTATGATCTACAGGTGAGCTCTATTTATTAAAATACAAATGAAATATCACCACAAGCACCCAGACACAATTCCTCATTAATGTTAGCACATCAAACCCAGCAAAGTCATTTCTAAAGGCTGCTAACCACCTATTTCATTAAGGATCAGATACTGTAGGGACATTCAAGACTTGCTCTGCTCCTCATGTCTCCTTGAACTCCTTGTCCACACCCCATTCTGTGCCGTTGCTATATCTGGGTATGATGGCAGTCATCTGTAATCCCAGATGACTGTAATCCCAGCACTTGAGTCCCTGAAAGGAGGCTTCAGGGAACCTAATACTATAGTTAATTGTATGTAATTATTTCACCTAGGATGGACCCAATCCTACACTTTTCCCCCTGTCCCTACAAGCCCAGTGCTAATAAGATTCTAAGTGTCCTCTGAGGGATGGTTGACCCTCTGAGACATGTTCAGACAATTTGAGGATCCCAATCCCAGCAGAGACGCAGTGGTTTAGCCCAGCCCTGAAGGAGTATATCCAGCTCCAGAATCCTTGCAAAGCGAGGTGTGCTTCAGCCTTGCCTCTAGTCTTTTACTTATATTAGCAACGGGAGATTGTACATAGAGTCTTCTATGGTAGGGAAGCGCCCCACACCTGAGCTGTATCCCCAAAGCTTCCATCAGTTTATTTTCGTTTTAAAGAGTCTTACCAAGTTGCCAGGCTGACTTTAAATCCATTGTCGCACAGACCCTCCTGCCCCAGATCTTAAGCCTGCACCACCAGTCCAGCTTGAACGTGAATTTCGAGTAACGGTTGAGACCTTGTCCCAGGCTCCAAGGTGCGACGTCCACAGGCTGGGTGACACCAGGAGCCTTACAGGTCTAGGCGGCCACGTGACTGCGAGCACGATTGGCCAGGCCGGGCAGGCCCCGCCCCCGAGGCGCGGCGACCAATGAGCGCGCCGAGGACTGGCGGGCGAGCTCGCGGGCGGCAGCAGAGCTTCTCCGACGCCGCGGCCTGTGCTGCAGAGTCGGGGGGAAACGACGTGCGACGTGCGACGCGCGGCTCTCCTGAGAGCCATGTCTAGGCGGGAATCCGTAGCCAACGCTTCCTCCTCGGGCGTTGCTCCCCGGCGAAGCTCGGCGGGGTCCCGCAGCGCCGGTCGAACGGCGGCGGAGGAACCTAACCGGAGGGGTCGGGTCGGCAGCAGCAGAGGGGCTGCCGGCGGCTGGAGAGAGCCAGCGGGTGCCACCGCCGAGGCCACGGCCGCCGCCAGCCGCCGCGAACCGCCGCTCTGCTTCGGGGTGAAGAACGACGTGGTGGGCGCGGTGATAGGTGAGCGCGGGTGGGCGGCGGAGGCGGCGGGAGCAGCGCGGGACGCGGTTCTGGGGCAGCCGGCAGGGTGTGCGGGAGAGAACCTCCTGGGAGACTCGCGCGGGGTCCGCGGTGAAGCTGGGTGCCCTCGAGGATGAGCCCAGAGGGTGCGGTAGTGACAAGCCAGAGCCTGGGCTTTGCCATAGTTTAGCTTAAGGTGAACTGAACTGCGGAAAGCTGCACCAGGGAGTCCTAGGATTGCAATGTTCAGCTTATCCGAGATGCATGAACAGTGTTGGGGATGTTTCCCTCTGGCGTTAATTCCTAGCTCCAGTTACAGTTTTTTGTTCCCTGGGTCCTTGGAGTTAATATTTTTAGTTATAAAAACCTGCGTTGTAGCATATTTATCGTATTTTTAAGGCTGTTTACTGGAGTAGACAGATTCCGTTTCCAAGGTTCATGCCCGAAGAATCTGAGCAAGAATCCCAGTATTTGAACAGGATCCTCACCAGAGAGCCAATAGGGTTTTTTGTTTGTTTTTGTTTTTGTTTTGTTTTGTTTTGGAAACAGGGTTTCTCTGTAGCTTTGGAGCAAGTCCTGGAACTAGCTCTTGTAGATCAGGCTGGCCTTGAACTCCCAAGTGCGCCACTACCGGGCTTCTTCACTCTTTTCCTTCCTGTTGGTGCTCAGGATTGAACCCAGAGCTTCATAAAGGTTAAGCAAATACTTTCCCCTTAATCGGCTACCCAGCCTCACCTTATTTCTGTATTTAAAAATAAATATGTAGTTCAGTATTAGTGATAAATGGAAGATTGTATCCCAGCTCTCCCATGATTAGAACTATGCCATTTCTCAACTCACTTTTCCTTGTTCTTGGACCTCTGCATCGACTTTCTGTGCTGCTGGAGCATTTTATTTTAGATCCTCAAGTAGAATCAAGACACTGTAGTTTGGCTGGAGAGATGGCTCAGTGGTTAAGAGCATTGCCTGCTCTTCCAAAGGTCCTGAGTTCAATTCCCAGCAACCACATGGTGGCTCACAACCATCTGTAACGAGGTCTGGTGCCCGCTTCTGGCCTGCAAGCATACACACAGACAGAATATTGTATACATAATAAATAAATTTAAAAAAAAAAGACACTGTAGTTTGAGATGGGCTCACTGTGCGGAAATAATGTCCACAGTCATCATCTGTTTCTCAGTATCTGACAGAATTTCCTTAAGACAGAAAGTTAACTCCTTATTATATGTCTCTTCCACTGTTGTGGTTATTCACTATCCCTTGGTGATGTTTGAGTTGCTTCCAGTTTTTCACTCTGGTGAGTAGCACCTCTGTGAGCACAGCAGTGGAACTATTCGCCACCATGCTTCTAATTCTTATTACATGTGCACTCAGACGTGGCAATTGCTGGATTAGATGGTAGGGTTTTTTGTTTGTTGGTTTGTTTTCCAATTTGTCCAAATCCTTACCAAACATGTGTATTTGTTTTAAATAATAGCCATCCTAGCGGTAGTGATATGGGTCCATGGAGCCTAGCATGCACAAAGCTCTTGGTTCAATACCAAGCACTGCTGATTATTATATATATATTTTTTGAGACAGGGAGGGTTTCTCTGTAGCTTTGGAGCCTGTCCTGGAACTAGCTCTTGTAGACCAGACTGGCCTCTAATTCACAGAGATTCACCTGCCTCTGCCTCCCAAGTGCAGGGATTAAAGGTGTATGCCACCACTGCCCAGCTGCTAATTACCTTTTTTAAAGAGAAGGATAAAGTTGGACATGGTGATGTAGGCCTTTAACCCCAGCCTTCTGGAGGTAGAAGCACTTCTGGTCTATATACCAAGATCAGGCAGGTTGGCACTATATAGTGAGACCCTGTGTGATAGCTATTCGTGGTTGTCAACTTGACTATATCTGGAATGAATTGAAGTACAGAATGAAGGGCACACTTGTGATCCAGATCTTGAGGCAGGAGGGACCACACCTTCTGCTGGAGTCCTATATAAAGACAATGGAAGAAGGAAGTGTTCCTTCTTTGTCTGCTTGCCCGCGCCTTGCCAGAAGATCCATTCCTTCACTTGCCTTGCAATGGAGCCTACCTCTTTGGGATTCCCGCATATTCTACAGAAGACCAGTTGAGACACCCAGCCTTATTTCCATTCACAGTTGGCCTTTCTCCAGTTCTTCCCCAGAGGGACCTACAGCCTTTTATAAGGATAACTGTACACTAGGAGAAAGGAAACAACTTTCCAGGATTGCTTGGATACTGGTTCTGAATTGACACTGATTCCCGGAGATCTCAAGGAATATTGTGGCCCTCCCATTAAAGTAGGGAATTATGGAGGTCAGGTAACTAATGGAGTTTTGGCTGGTGTCCAACTCATAGCCGGTCCCTGAACTCATCTGGTGGTTATATATCCCCAGTTTCAGAATGTATAATTTGGATTGATATACTTAGAAGTTGGCAGAATTCTCATATTGGTTTCCTGACCTGTGGAGTGACAGCTATTATGTGTGAAAGGGTTAGAGTTGCCTCTGTTAAAGAAAATAGTGAACCAAATACAATATTGCATCCCTGAAGGAACTGCAGAAATTAATGCCACCGTCAGGAACTTGAAAGATGCATCAGTGTTGGCTCCCACACATCTCTCTCCCCTTTAACTCTCCTATCCGGCCAGTATAGAAGACAGATGGATTGTGGAGAGTGACAACTGACTATCAAAAACTCGATCAGGTAGTAACTCCAGTTGCAGCGGCTGTACCAGATGTAGAGTGTCCTTACTTGAGCAAATTAACACATCTGGTATTTGGTATGATCTAGCAAATGCCTCTTCCTCAGTACCTGACCGTAAGGACCACCAGAAACAATTTGCTTTCAGTTGACAAGGGCAAGAGTACCTTTACAGTTTTCTCCACTCTGTGTCATAACTTAGAAAAGATCTTGATCGTTTGTTTGTCTCTTCCACAAAATATCAATCTGGTGTACTACATTTATGACATTATGCTGATTGGATCAAGTGAGTAGGAGGTAGCAACCACTTTGATAACACATATGCATATCAGAGGATGGGAAATAAATCCAACCAGAATTCAAGGGCCTTCTACCTCAGTGAAATTCTCAGGAGTCCAATGATATGGGGGCATGCAGAGATATTCCTTCTAAGGTGAAGGATAAATTATTGAAGCTGCCCCTTCCCACCACCAAGCACAATGTTTACTGGTCTCTTTGGATTCTGAAGACAGCACATTCCTCACTTGGGTGTGCTACTCTGTCCCATACTAAAGTGATATGGAAAACTGCTAGCTTTGTGTGGGGCCTGGAACAAGAGAAGACTCTTCAACAGGTCCAGGCTGCAGTTCAGGCTACTCTACCTCTTAGACCATATGATCCAGCAAGACCTATGGTACTTGAGGTGTCCATGGCTGATAGGGATGCTGCTTGGACCTTCGACAAGCCCCTCTAGGTGAATCACAGAAGACCTTTTGGATTTTGGAGCAAGGCTCAACCATCATCTGCATATTCTTCTCCCTTTGAAAGAGGGATATTGGTGTACTATTGGGTCTTAGTGTAAACTGAATGTTTGACAGTGGGCCACCAAGTCAAGTGGACTTACATAGAAGCAGTTTATTATCAAATGGAAGTGGTATATACAAGATTGGGCCCAAGCAAATCCTCAAGGTACAAGCAAGCCAGTAAGTAGCTCCTCTCCATGGCCTCTGCATCAGCTCCTGCCTCCTAATAACCAGCCCTGCTTGAGTTCCTGTTCTGACTTCCTCCAATGATTGACTATGATCTGGAAGCATTAACCAAATAACCCTTTTCTCTGACTTGCTTTTTGGTCATGGTGTTTTGTCACAACAATAGAAACCCTAACTAGGAAACCATGTTTTTAAAATTAACAAAATCTTTTTAAAACAAAAAAAGAAGGCAATCTTTTTTGTGGTTATAGTCTATGTTTCACTCTTAAGAGATGCTGAACACTTTATAGACTTAAATGTTTTTGAAGAACGTCTGTTCAAATCCCTCACCCTTTGAATTTGTCAGGGATTATAAGCAGGGTCTTAGGTGTGCTACTTAGGCAGGTGCTGTACCACTCAGTTGTACTTCATCCTCCTTTGCTAGATGTGGTGGCTCAGTGCTAGAAATGCCTCCACTTAGGAGGCAGAGCAGGATTACCTTGCATTTAAGGCCAGTTGGGGATGCTTTGTGAATCATTGTCTTAAAACACAAACAAACAAAACACACACACACACACACACAAAATCCTGAATTTTGCTATTGTTAACAGTGTCTCCAATTTCTTTACATTGTTTTCAGTGCAGTTTGGATCCAATTTCTGTATTGCTGGAATAGACTCTTTTCGCCTTCATCTCAGTGAAAGACGCCTCCTAGTATGCTCACAAAGTGAAATATCTGCTGAATGTCATGGTGCACGCTTTTAATCCCAGCACTCAGGAGGCAGAGGCAGGCGGATCTCTGTGAGTCTGAGGCCAGCCTAGTCTACAAAGAGAGTTCTAGGACAGCCTGGGCTGTTAAACAGAGAAACCCTGTCTCAGAAAACAAAACAAAAAAAAACAAAATAAACAAAAAAACAAACAACAACTATGAAATGTCAGCCTCTTCCCCCTTCGAAAAGAGAGAATATTTCCTGCACCCTAAGAACCTGCCCTCGAGTGATCTGAGGACGAGCCACACAAAGGCCTTTGAGGGAACTACATAGATTTCAGTTCATAATTGTAGTATTCTTTATTTTTTTTAAACAGGTCGTGGTGGGTCAAAAATTAGAGAAATCCAAAATACAACAAACACTAGAATACAGGTAAGTGATCTGTGTTTCTGAACCCTGAGAGCTTAGCTCTTCATAAGGAGCCCCTGACTAGCATCTGCTTTGTGCTTAACATGGTGAAGTGAATGGCCAGGGCTCTTCATGTTCTTAATCGTACTGACAGTGAAAGGCCTCACTAAACTCTCAGGCCGAGAAAGCAACCCTTGTCTTCTGCAGAGTCTTGTCTCTACCCTGTATTTTGCAGGGGGATGCCATGGATTTCATTTTCCCTTAGTTGTCCAGCTTTCTTCTAGTCTCCTCACCATTCCCCACTAGTCAGAGGAGTCTCCCTAAAATATAGTCGTATAGTTCCTTTTCTGCATAAGAACCTTTGGTGGTTCTCTAGTCTTTGATTTTTTTTTAAGCTATTTAGTTGGGGTACTGGGGACTGGACCCACAGTCTCGTGTGTATTCTAGGCAAGCATTCTACCACAGAAATATATATCAGAGCCTTTATTTTTAGTATATTTATTTGTGAGTGTATACATATGTGTGCATTAGTATACTAGCACCTGTGACATGTGGAGGTCAGAGAACAGCATTCAGGAGTCGGTTCTCTCAGTATGTGGTTCTTAGAGATCTAGCTCAGGTCACTGGGCCACTGAACCATCTCACCAGCCCAACCCAAGCTCTCAATTTTCAGCATAGATTGGCCTGGAACATGGTATTTAGTTCAGACCGGCCCTATAACTCCTGAGTCTCCTGTCCTTCAGCCCGTGAATGGTGGAATTACATGTGTACACTACCCGCAGCAGCTAAGATCTAAGCCTGGTAACCCCAGACTCCTTGGCATAGTCCACTTGGCCTGGCATATTTGAAGACTGCCATATACTTCCTCACATTGTCACCCTCTAGTTGTCTCTTTCTAGGCAACTTCTGCTGAGCTTCAGATGAGCCAAGTTATGACATCCTCCCAGCATCATCTTATAATGGCTTCATTTAGCACTTAACACAGAAGTTGTTTATATCTGTAAACCCTGGAGTTGACAAACATTGAATAACCAGCCAAGAAAGACAACACGTGACGTAGAGTAGTTTCCAAGACAAATATTGATAAGTACATTTAAATATGTCATTTGCTAGCCCTGGTGCTGTGGACCTATAAACCCATTTGCTCAGGAAAATCACAAGTTCAAGGCCTGCTTGGGCTACAGTGTGAGTTCATAGCCAACCCCGGGTAAATTAGCATGACTTTGTCTCAAAATACAAAGTGGAAAGAGGGCTGGGAGATAGTTCCCTGGCCTGTGTGAAGCTCTTGATTCAGTCCTCAGTGGTTTAATAAATTGTATTCTATCCTAGTTCTCACTACCCTAGCCTTGAAAACCTAAATCTGAGCCGGGCGGTGGTGGCGCATGCCTTTAATCCCAGCATTCTGGGATTAAAGGCAGAGGCAGGCAGATCTCTGTGAGTTCAAGACCAACCTGGTCTACAAGAGCTAGTTCCAGGACAGGCTCCAAAACCACAGAGAAACCCTGTTTCAAAAAACCAAAAAAAAAAAAAAAAAAAAAAAGGAAAAGAAAAGAAAACCTAAATCTGAAATCTGCAGGGCAGTGGTGATGCACACTTTTAATCCCAGTACTCAGGAGACAAGGGCAGGCAGCTCTCTGAGTTGAAGGCTGACCTGGTCTACAGATTGAATTCCAGGACAGCCAGGGCTACACAGAGAAACCCTGTCTCAAAAAAACTAAACTAAAAGCAAAACTAACTCTATCATTGCATACATGTATTACTTAGAGAATCATTTTATTTTAAATTTATTTTTTATGTAGGGGGAGCACAAACACCTGAGGGTTGTATGTGGCGTTCAGAGAAATCTTACAGAATTGGTTCACTCCCATCTTCAGTGGGATCCAGAGATTGAACTCAAAGCCAGGCTTTGGGAGCGAGTTCCTTTGACTGCTGAGCCATCTGGGCAGCCCCTGTATTGTTTTATTTTTCCCTCTACCAGTGTGTTCTGAATTTAAGTTCACAGATTGTCATTGTTACCCATCAGGAGACATAGGATCCCAGTCAAACTGGATATGGAATAGTAGCAAGACCATGTTTACATTCTTTCTTACTATTTGAAGTAGAGTAATTATTAGGCTTGATGAGGAGACTTCAATCTCGCCTTTGTTTCTCCCTTTTTATTTAGGTAATAAAAGGAAGTCCTGAGGCAGAAATCAAAATTTTTGGCAATAAAGCCATGCAAACAAAAGCAAAAACAGTGATAGATAATGTTGTTAAAAAACAACAAAATTACATTCCAGGACACAAACTTGGTAAGTAATCTTTCCACACTTAAGTGCTTTAGTTTATTGTTGTTATTGCTGTTGTTACTGAGACAGATTCTCACTATGTAGCCTTTGGCTGGTCTGGAACTCTTTGTAGACCAAGCTGGCCTTGAACCCATAAAGATCTGCCTGCCTTTGCCTCCCGTGTGCTGGGATTAAAGGCATGTACCACCATGCCCAGCTGCTCTGGATATTTTTTAATTTTATTTATTCTTCTCTGATATATTACATCCCAACCACAGTTTTCCTTCCCTCCTCTCTTCCCAGGCCCTTCCCATACCTCCCCTCTCCCTCTGATCCACTCCTCCTTCATTTCCCTTAAAAAAAAAAAAAAAGCAGGCCTCCCATGGATATCAACCAAACATGGTAAAACAAGTTACAATATGACTAGGTACAAACCTTCATATTAGGGCTGACTCAGTGGGGAAAAAAAGGGTCCCAAAAGCAGACAAAAGAGTCAGAGACAGCCCCCACTCCCACTGTTAGGAGTCTCACAAGAACTCCAAGGTACATAACTGTACACATATGCAGAGGACCTAGGTCAGACCTTTAGAGGCTCCCTGATGGCTTCAGTCTCTGTGAGCCCCCTATGAGCCCTGGTTGATTATGTGGGCCATGTTCTTCTGATGTCCTTGACCCCTCTGACTCCTATAGTCCCTCCTTTTCCCTCTCCTGTGGGATTCCCTGAGCTCCACCTAATGTTTTGTCCCTGGGTCTTCTCCCATCAGTTACTGAATGAAGCCTCTCTGGTGAAGTTTACTAGGCTCCAGTCTATAAGTATAGCAGAATATTATTAGGAATTATTTCATTGATTTTTTCCTGTCATATTTTAAAGATACTTTTTACCATTATTTTTATTGGTTTTATTCTCTTCTGTGATGCGGTGTCTCCATATGTAGGACAAGGTGATCTCAAATTCATAATCCATTCACCTCAGCCTCCGGAGAAATGGGAATACAAATGTGCTTTACCATACCTGGTTCTTTTTCAGTGTTATAAACATCATACTTGATTCCTTTCCTCAGGCAAGGCTTTACATGTTCCAGATCTACACATTTTTTCAGTAAAGGGCTAGATTACTTTGGCTTTTTTAAATTACATAATGTCAGTAAAGGTGCTTGCCACCAAGAATAACAAACTGACCTGAGTTCTATCCCCAGAACACATATAGTAGAAAGGGAAAACTACTTCCTACATGTTGTCCTTTGACTTGTACCCCATGGCATTTTCAGGGACATGTGAGTGCACACATATACACACACACTGTAAAAATAAGCAAAAATAAATGGATGTAAAAAACATGCATAATACCTATGGCTACTTACCTATTATGGTTAAATCTAGTTTTACTTTTAGCAAAAGGTAAGTTAAAATGAGAGAACTCTTTAATGCACACTTTAGTATTAAGGGTAAAGATTGGTCCTGTGTGTGTGTGCTCTGACTTGTGTTCAGAGGCCAGCAGTAGATCTTGAGTGCTCTCCACCTATTTTAGGTAGGGTCTTTGATCTGAATGCAGACTTTACTGACTGGGCTACTCGAGCTAGCCAGCCTGCTCTGGAGAACCTCTGTGTCTACCTCCCTAGTTCTGTGATCCAGGAGGACCTCCATGCCCACTTGGAACAGACATGGGGGCTGGAGATCCAGATCTGGAACAGACATGGGGGCTGGGGATCCAGATCTGGAACAGACATGGGGGCTGGGGATCCAGATCTGGAACAGACATGGGGCTGGGGATCCAGATCTGGTCCTCGTTCTTGCTTGTGTTTACATAGAACCATCGCCCTAGACCCTGGAAATTACAGATTTCTTTACATTTCAAATATTAATATCCTCATATAAATAAACACAAAAATATTGCATTGGGATTTTGCGCTGTCAGGATTTACTTCAAAGCTAATTTTGTAAAAATCTTTTAACAGATACTGAATTCCAACCTTCTGTTGGAGCAGATACCAGCACAAGTGACAGTGTAACAGAAGATCAGCCATTGATAGATTGGGACCAAATTCGAGAAGATGCTTTGAAGTGGGAAAAGAAAAAGTGGGCAGGTCAGTGCTGTATCCTACCATTTGTGGGCAGTGGTGCTATTTCTTTACTGAAGTTCATGTCTTCTGTAACCCAGCTTCTTAATCTGTGAGTCAAGACCCATGTAGGATCATGTAACTGAATTTAAGGGTCATGAAAAATGTGGCAACAGTACAAGGTTTCTGGACACTCAGTGACCAAACGTTAATTCAAAACCAGAAGCATAATAGATCTGAAGCGATTCAGGCCATGCTCACGTGTGTCACAGCGCAGGCAGCCTTCACCATAGCCTCGGTTTGGACATGCGCTCTGCATTTATATATAGATGGTGCATTCCATCCCACCGCAACATACTCTCACACACAGATGTTTGTATACACACTCACACATACTTCACATATACACAAAAATAATACACTATTAATAAATTAATCAAAGTGTTAGTGACTATATCATCATGTGGGCCTGAACCTCTACATGTTAAGTTTTTAGGCAGTTGATGCGCTATGGGCACTGTGTAAGGATTTAAGCTTAGAAGAGGTGCTTTTACATCCTCAGGGGCTGCAGAGCCACAACAGAGCTTGTCACATAAGCAGCAGGACCAAGTTCAGATCTCCAACACCACATATAAAGCAAGATGGGTGCTGATGGTCTGTAATCTCATGGCTTGGGGAATGGAGACAAGTAGATCCTAGGAGTTCACTGGCCAGCCGGTCTAGCCAGTTGGAGAGCTTCAAATTCAATGAGAGTGCAACTAAGGAGAACACCCACCGTCATTCTCTGGCTTGCACATGCACACATATATGCATGCATGCATACAAACATACATGCATGCATATACTATGCTCACACAAAGAGAGACTCAGCCAGACAGAGACAACCTCAGAAAATTGAGGATTTATATTTAAGGCCAAAAAGTATGGGTGCTGGGAATTTGTGGATCAGTGGTAGAGAAAGTTTCTGAACAAGAAGGTCTGGGTTTGGTTATCAACATTACAAAAATAAATGCTAATGGTGTGGGCCTGAAGCGATGGCTTGATTAAGAGTGTATGTACTGCTCTTGAAGAAGACAAGAGCTTGGTTCCTAAGAATCAGCTCCAGGGGGAATTCAATGCTGTGACCTGCAAGCCTCACTCACATTTTCACATGCAGACACACATTCATACACATAATAAAAGTATCCTTTATTCCCAGCACACAGGAGGCAAAGGCAGGCAGATCTCTTACATTTAAGGCCAGCCAGAGCTGCATAATGAAATTTTGTCTCCAAAACTAAATAAATAAAATAAATAAATCTGAAAGATCTTAAACTAATGTTATGGACCTTTGAGGAAAAATTAAAATCAATCTAAAATGCTTTAAAGCAAATTCATCTGTTGCAGTAAGTTGGGCTTCTTTAAAAATCATGCTCTCCAGCCAGGTCCAGTGTTATACACTTTAATCCCAGCATTCAGAGTGTATGAAGAAGGCAGAGGCAGGTGGATCTCTTGTTAGTTTGAAGTCAACCTGGTCTACATAGTGAGCTCCAGGACAGTCAGAGCTACACAGTAAGACCCTGCATAGAAAAAAAAATCATGCTTTCCTTTCCTTTAATGTAAAATATTCCTTCCTGGAGGCTGTAGACATGCCTGAATGGTTAAGGATACCTGCTGCTCTGGCAGAGAACCCTAGTTCAAGTCCCAGCACACATGTTGGGTGACTCACAACTGCCAAAGGACCTAACTGCCTTTTCTGGCCACCACGGTCTCCTATACACATGGCATACACCCACAGAGACATGCATACACATATATAATAAGTAACAAAATACAAATATTTTTTAAAAGATTTCTTCCTGAGTGAAAAAATAGTTGAAAGAGAAACCAAAAGGAGATCTTTTAGACTGGCATAAACCTAGACAGCAACATGTGGAACTATGAAAAACTGTATGCATAGAGAACTTAATATCATTCTAGTTTGAAATCTGTGGTTTTGAGTAAGTGTGAGTAAATGTACATTCTCGTTTTTATCTAAGTTTGGATTGTCATCTTTGTCCCAGATTTACCTCCAATTAAGAAAAACTTTTACATAGAATCAGCAACGACCAGCTCAATGTCACAAGTGCAGATAGACAACTGGAGGTGGGTAGTTGTTTCATTACATCAGTGTTCTTGGGTTCTTACTATTGACTTGTTAGGCAAGGATTTTGAATGGTTGTATTGTAACACTATTCCCAACTTTCATGTTTGCTCGACTGAAACCTTGGCTGCATCTTATGTGACAAGTTTTAGAGCAGTGTTGTCAAATACTACAGTGGAGCATGGTGGCACATGCCTGTAATCCCAGCACTCAGGAGGCAGAGGTAGGAGAATCATGAGTTCAAGGTCAGCAAGACTGTCACAAACAACAACAAATGTCCAATTATGATGATGGAAGCTGGTCTGTTTGTGTCTCAGAGGCCATAGATAGCACCTGAACACTTACTGTGGTTCTTATAGCCGAGGAACTAAATGCAGTGCTGGGGATGTAACAGTTAACCTCAAACTGCATGATAGTGACCCCATAGATTATAACGTACCTGAAGAAGTACTATTTTGAAGTGATTGTAGCTGCAATAAACAATGCGATGCATTATTCACATGTATGTGGTGATATGATGGTGGTAAGCTACAGCTATGCTAGTCAGAGTATACTATGTTTACGTACAGCTTATAAAACTTTATGCTGAGAATAGACAACTGCTACTAGTTTATATATTTGCTATACTTTTATTATTTTAAAGTATATGCATTCTGACAAAAGTATACTAGGGCTGGAGGTGCATCTCAGTAGTAGAGTACGTGCCTGGCATGTGCAATACTCTCATTTGGTCCTCCCCGTCCCACCCCGCCAAATGAAAAAGTTACTCTAGGACTGGGGATAGCTCAATTGGTAGAATGCTTGCCTAGCATGCACAAAACCCTAAGTTTGGTTCCTAGTATTATGACAGCAAGATGGCACATGCCTGCATCCCCAGCCCTCTAGATGAAGGCAAGGATCAGAAGTTGAAGATCATTCTTGTCTATATAATGAGATTGATAACAGTCTGGAATACAAATTCCCATCTCAAAGAAAAAAGAGCTGCTGTATGTCACATTATCCTCCTGTCTCTACTTTCCTTATGATGAGATTATAAGTGTGTACCATTATGCATTCCAGGCCAATACTCTACAACTTAGCTATATCCGCAGCTAACAGTGAAAAGGTGAAAAGCTTTTAAAAATTGTTTTTTAATACGGCAATTTCTTTTGTAATGAATCCCATTGCTTTTTAATTACACTTATATATGCATGTATGTGTGCATACATACATGCACGGCATTGGCGCACATATGGAGGCCAAAGGGCCACTTGCAGCAGTTGCTTCTCCCCTACTCTGTGGGTCTCAGGGATGGAGCATCAACTTCACTGTCACGCACCTTTACTCACTGAGCCATCTGGCCAGCACTTCTTTTTGTTTTTAAAAATTTCACATATGTGTACTGTACTTACATCATTTCTCCCTTCCCTCTCCTCCCTCCAACTCCTCATGTGTCCCTTCCACATCTTCTCAAATGCATGTTTTTTTCTCTTTGTTACTATTACATATCATTGTTACATGAATTAAGCAACCTGCTGAGTCCATTTGTTGTTGTGTATATGTATGTTTTCAGGGCTGACTATTTGGTGGTAAATAACCAGTTAGGGCCTTTGTCCTTGGGGATGACTGATTCTTCCTCCTTCAACATTCATTAGTTCCCATAGCTCTTCATTTGGGGGTGGGACCTTGTGAAATTCCCCCTGTCAATCTTGGCATGTCAACTGGTATTTAGGAATATATTTGAGATTTCATGGGTACTTCTTCACTCTCATATCTAGAAGACGCAATTTCACCAAAGATGACCTGGTCCTCTGGCTCTTATAATCATTCCACCTTGTCTTTGGTGATGTTCCTCTGGCCTGAGATGTTGGGCTTGTCTCAGATGTAGATGTATCAATTGGAGCTGGACATTACAGTCAGTTTGTTCTCTCAGTTTTGGCCAGGTGTACTTTTCTGTAATTATCTGTCTATTACAAAACAAAGAATAATTTCTCAAACTCTTGAGTTCTTATCTGAAGTCATTAGATTTTTTATGAGTCTGTGATTGTTTGGGCTGCATGTATATATGTACACCACATACATTAGGTTTCCAAGGAAGTCAGAAGAGGGTGTTAAATCTTCTGGAACTGGAGTTACAAACTGTGATAGCAAGAGTTTGAGGTAAGATGATGAGGAAAGAGTTCAAGGTCAGTGTAAGCTATGTGTGGAGTTTGAGACTAGCCAAGTCCACATGAGGTTCTGCAAAAAAAAAAAATAGGTGTAGCAGAGAGATGATTGAGACAATGCTAAGCCTTGGTCAAATAACTCATCTTAGGACTATTTGTTAGCTAGTTTTATATTATCATGCACATATTTGGACTATTTGTTAGCTAGTTTTATATTATCATGCCATATTTGGACTATTTGTTAGCTAGTTTTATATTATCATGCACATATTTGGACTATTTGTTAGCTAGTTTTATATTATCATGCACATATTTGGGTCCTGTTTTCCATATTCATTCATTCACCCACAGAATTAGGTTTTCCTTTACCTCTGCCCCCTCATTTAAGAGGGAAACAGAGTCCTATTTCTTTTTTTTTGTCTGTTCATTTGTTTACTTATTTGTTTTGAAACAGAGTGTATAGCCCAAGCTGGCCTCAAACTTTCAATCCTTCTGTCTCCACTTCCAAGTGCTAGCATTCCAGTTGTGTGCCACCATGTCCAGCCCTCCATT
Source organism: Microtus agrestis (assembly GCA_902806775.1). NCBI lineage: Eukaryota > Metazoa > Chordata > Mammalia > Rodentia > Cricetidae > Microtus > Microtus agrestis. The sequence continues at coordinate 103,122 of CADCXT010005616.1, forward strand.
TCTTAGTCTATATCACCTTAAAAATCTGGTTTTAATCAGTCACAGATGACTTTCTGGCTATTACCTGAACTGACTGTAAGAAATATGCTTTTCTTGGGCCAGGCCATGGTATCACAAGCCTTTAATCCCAGCACTCGGGAGGTAGAGGCAGGTGAATCCCTATGAGTTTGAGGCCAGCCTGGTCTACAGGATCTAGTTCCAGGACAGCTAGGACTGTTAAACAGGGAAACCCTGTCTCAAAAAAAGGAAAAAGAAAGAAAAAGAAAGAAAGAAAGAAAGAAAGAGAGAGAGAAAGAAAGAAAGAAAGAAAGAGGAAGAAAGAAAGAAATATGCTTTTCTTTCTCAAGTCAATTGAACAAATCCACTAATACTTGTATTTTCTATAAAGGAGAGAAAATTTTAATATAACATGTGATGACTTGAAAGATGGTGAGAAACGTCCTATCCCTAACCCTATATGTAAATTTGAAGATGCCTTTCAAGGTTACCCAGAAGTTATGGAAAACATTAAAAGAGCAGGCTTTAAAAAGCCTACACCAATTCAGGTATGCTTTTGTTAACTCCAATATTTCATTGAACACTGCCCCCCAGATAATATCTGTTAAATGTTAGAGGTTAAATCACTAGGGAATAGCTGTGTCTTAATAGCATGTGCCCAGTACCTCCTGCAGCACTGCTAATGACTGACAAGATGTGTTTAAAAACCTAGAGCTGGGGGCTGGAGAGATGGCTCAGTGGTTAAGAGTATTGCCTGCTCTCCCAAAGGTTCTGAGTTCAATTCCCAGCAACCACATGGTGGCTCACAACCATCTGTAAAGAGGTCTGGTGCCCTCTTCTGGCCTGCAGACATACACACAGACAGAATATTGTATATATAATAAATAAATAAATATTAAAAAAAAACCTAGAGCTGATGGGCACAAACAGATGGAAGAGGAGTTGTGATTCTTGTTTCAGTATTGATCTTTTTTTTTTTCAGTCACAGGCGTGGCCCATAGTTCTACAAGGAATAGATCTTATTGGAGTAGCACAAACTGGAACAGGGAAGACACTGTCCTATTTAATGCCTGGATTTATCCACCTAGACTCTCAACCACTGTAAGAACTCCCTTGACTCTATTTTCTTATTAGGGATTAACAGTATATAACAAAAAACTATAATTAAGTTCTGTCATTTCTTGCATTGGTCAAAGTGATGCCTCTTCTTTGCCAGGCTGCCCGTGGCTATGCTTATGATGTATATGCTTATGATGTATATGCTTATGATGTATATGGTCATAAAACCACTTTAGGGAGCAATAGATACTGTCTACCAAAAGTCAATAAAAAACACTGGAATCAAAGTGCCGAAATTGTCCTAAATCATGTTGTTTAATTAAATTTCTATGAATGTATTGTCCAATATAGTTCTAGTCAATGAAAAAAAATGTTTATCATTTCAAATGTAATGTTAAAAAAATGTCATGTTAAATGAACAAGTAAATATTTGAGGCAGTGGACTTGTGGTGTATGTGACTTATTTTCTGGCTTTTGTCATTTTATGGTAGCTCTATCTTTATAATAAAAAATTATAGGGGGCTGGAGAGATGGCTCAGCAGTTAAGAGCATTGCCTGCTCTTCCAAAGGTCCTGAGTTCAACTCCCAGCAACCACATGGTGGCCCACAACCATCTGTATTGAGGTCTGGTACCCTCTTCTGGCTAACTCCATACAAAATAAATAAATAAATATTAAAAAAATAAAATAAAATAAAAAAATTATAGAAACTTATACCAGCAGCTTATTTTTTAGGTATGTTAATTGTAATTAATAAAATTAAGTCTACACGAGGAACTTTTTATTTATTTATTTTGAGACAGGGTTTCTCTGTGTAACAGTTCTGGCTATCCTGGCATCTGCTTTGTAGACCAAATTGGCTTCAGATTCACAGAAATGCCTGCCTCTGTCTCCCAAATGCTGGTATTAAAGGCATGCACCACCACTACCTGGCCTACAGGAGGAACTTTTTAATCATACACGTCACCAAAAAGTAAAAATATGTCTTTTCTGCTTCTCTGACACTCATCATTATAAATCTTGCTCTAAATGACCTTACCATGCACTTCAGACAAATAACGTAATGCTGTTGTTTCCCTTTGAAAGAGCTAGAGAACAAAGAAATGGACCAGGCATGCTAGTCCTTACACCAACCAGGGAATTAGCCCTTCAAGTAGAAGCTGAATGTTCTAAATATTCATATAGTGATCTTAAAAGGTAAGTCGTTTCTGTATAAGTGTTATATTCACCTCCACATTTGTAGTAACTTTATTTAAATTGTGTGTGTGTGTGTGTGTGTGTTTCTTTGGTTCAAATTCAGTCTTGTGCATATTTGCCAAATGCTCAGCTCCTGAACTATCACCCCAGCTCTACAAATTAATTTTCAATTGGTACACAACAATAAAATCAAGTTTATTAATGGGGCACCATGTTATGCTTTGGTATGTGCATGAATTATGTAATGTTTAGGTTGAATTAAACCTTTCCTCAAACCGTTCTTTTTTGAGACAGGGTCTCTCTTGCTGTCCTGGAACTCACTATGTGTATCAGGCTGGCCTCAAAGTCACAAAGATCTCCCTTTCTCTGCCTCCCTAGTGCTGGGATTAAAGGAATGTGCCACCACTGGACTTCTTAAATATCATTTTTTGAGTTGTAAACATTCAAAAGCCTTCTAATTCTTTAAAACGTACATTTTATGGACTGACAAGCTAGCTCAGCAGTTAAGAGTGCCTGCCCACTTACAGAAGACCCAAGTTTGGTTCCTAATACCTAAGTCAGCACACACCCACTTAGAACTTCAGCTCCAGGGAAATCCCACACCTCTGACTACAAAAGCACATGCACTTATGTGCACATACTTGTGTGCAGACAAACACATAATTTAAAATAGTAAAAATAAATCTTAAAAAAAACATACACTATAGCCAGGCAGTAGTGGCACACTCCTCTAATCCCAACACTTAGGAGGCAGAGGCAGATGGATCTCTGAGTTCAAGACCAGCCTGTTCAACAGAGAGAGTTCCAGGACAGCCAGAGCTCCACAGAAAAATCTTGTATTGCAAAACAAAAATACATTGTATTATTAAAATCACTGCTGTATGGGGCTGAAGAGTGCTTAGTCAATAAGTGCACTGACTGCTCTTCCAGAGGACCCAGGTTCAATTCCCAGCACCGACATGGAAGCTCACAACTGTCTGTAGTTCTAGTTCCAGGGGATCTGACACCCTCACACAGACACACATTCAGGCAAAGCACCAATCTATGTAAAATAAAGATAAATAAATAAAATTTTAAATTACTGCTCTGCTATAATAACACAGCAAGTTCTTGCTCTGAGTTTACCTTTTATTATCATAGCTTCTGACATCTTCATTAGTTTCATACCTTAGGGATCTGATTTAATTAACAATAGCCATGTCATAAAGCTCAGAAATGTAGAAATATGGTTCTTTAGGAGACATTATAGGCTGGCAGTGTGGATAGTTTGCATAATGGGGTGGCTACTCCTAAAAACATCAGATATTCTTTTATTTCATCTTATCTGTAACCGAAATGCTTAGGTTAGTTGCAATTTTGCATTATGATGGGATATTCTTTGCTTAAACATGAACTTCTGGATTTTTTTAAAGTGTTTGTGTATATGGTGGTGGCGATAGAGATGGACAAATACAAGATGTTTCAAAAGGTGTAGACATCATTATTGCAACTCCTGGAAGATTGAATGACCTACAAATGAATAACTTTGTCAACCTGAAAAGTGTAACCTATTTGGTAATCATGGAGTAAGGGTTTGGAATACTGGGAGGAAAAAGAACTGAATTTGCAAAAAAAAAAAAATGGGGAAGGGGATGGCTGTTTTATAGGGCTTTGTATTCTGGAACTATTTCCCATTCTGTTGAGCATAGTAGGAAAGTTAGACATTCGGTTTTTCTCATTCAGTAGCCATAGAAACTGTTGGGAATCAAGTGAAACAAAATCAGTCTGCATTCTTTGTCCACAGAAAGTTTATTCTGGTCTTGAGAAGTTGAAATGTCTTAGATAATAGGGAAAGTAAGTGTTTAGAAAAGAGATTGGCCACATTCTTCATTTTGAATACAGGTTTTAGATGAGGCAGACAAGATGCTGGACATGGGATTTGAACCCCAGATAATGAAGATTTTGTTAGATGTACGCCCAGACCGGCAGACTATTATGACAAGGTCAGTATACTTAATTATGTATGTATTCAGAATAGAAATCAGTAGATTAAAAACTTATTAAGTTACTTTCTCAACTACCTTTCAGAGCATTACTTGAAAGTATTTTGAGATTCTTGAATGTAACAATGAATATCTTTGACTATTATACCTTTCCTACATAATAAATGGGTTTGTTATTTTTATTACCTTTTTTTTTGAAACAATATGTAGTTCTGTCTAGCCTGGAACTTTCCATGTAGACTAGGCTGGCCTCAAACTCACAGAGATCTGCCTCCCAAGTGTTGAAATTAAAGCCATATACTATCATGTCCAACTATACTTATTTTTGTTTGTGTGTGTGTATGCACTGTGGCATATGTGGAGAGGTCAGAGGACAACTTGCAGGAGTAGGTTTCAGTCACCATGTGGGTTCTGGGAATGGAATCAGGTTGTCAGCCTTGGCAGCAAGTACTTTCGCCTGCTTGAGCTGCTCACCAAGGGTTTTACATGAAAGTCGTGTTTCTTGGAAAGACCTTATGTTGAATAAATGATCACTTATCTTTAGAGATAAATATTTGATTTCTGATTACTTTTCCTGACATAAAACTGAGAAAACCATGATTGTCTGTGTAATCTATAAAGAATAATTCTTCCTAGGCCCATATTCTTTGTTTGAAAGATGGTTCAGTGATTAAGAATGCTTGTTGCTCATCCAGAGGACCCAGATTCAGTTCCCAGCATCCACATCAGATACATATGAGCATCCACTACCACCTGTACCTCCATTTCCAGGAAGTCTGATGCCTCTGGCCTGTGGGGGCACCTGCAATTATAAGCATATCCCCATGCACATATATGCCTGTAATTAAAATAATATGACTTCCCCTCCCACAAGGCTCATGAAATCTACAGAAAATTGAGCAGAAAGAATATAGAAACCAGAGATCAGGGAGGACTTTAAAACAGTGTCTTCTGGACATGGTGAGCAGTTGCTACAGAAGACCTGCATATAATCGATCAAGTCAATATCCTAGCAGGGATTAAACAGTGTGGGGTGGGATACTCAAGGCAGTTGCCACTTGCCAGTAGAAAGCAAATTTTCTTCAGAGGTGGGGCCCTGTTAGGCTCTTATGCTAAGGTGAGTAGCCCTATACCCACATGCATGTGACAACACATTTGAACTCAGTAGGTTGTGTGTGTGTATTGTGTGTGTGTGTGTGTGTGTGTGTGTAAAGAGGACACAGGAAAAGGGTGTAGGCATGAAGTTGGAAGGTGGGAGAGAGGAATTTAGTAGGAGTTGGGGGTAGGGTAATAAAGGGTAGATTTGATCAAATAAAATGCATTTGTGTATTAATGGAAAAATTTTAGTTTACAGAAAGGATAGTTGAATAGCTGTGGAAAAAATACTAAATCACTTCATTTTCTGTTATCTACCATTTCAAGAAAATGGAGTTTTATATATATGTTGATGAAAAGTATGAAATTATATAGCCTTTGACCAATATACTTAAAATGATTTATATGGGCCTAAGCACTTGATTTTCCTTGCTGACACTGTGTGATAAATATAGATTGCTTAATTTTGGTGGTTTGTTTGTTTTGACTTTTATAAAGGATGAGACACAACTAAACTTTTATTACCCTTTTATAGGTAAAAATTTATTTGATGTTATAGAGGCATTCTTAACCTTTTGGATAATATAAACAAAGAATAAGTAAATGAAAAAAACTTAAAAGTTATATCCAGTGGCTTGACTGCAGCTAGACAGCTCAATAGAATTTAATTGTAAATTTGTTTGACTTATTTCAGAGATTAGGAACATAAAGATGTCTTTCATGAGTAGCTTGGTACACAGCATGCTTAAAGAAATTTGGCAACATGTTATAATAAAGTTTTGATGTTTGTGTATCTTGTTTGTTTCCAGTGCTACTTGGCCATCTGCTGTCCGCCGTCTTGCGCAGTCTTATTTGAAAGAGCCAATGATTGTCTATGTTGGTACTTTGGATCTAGTTGTAAGCTTGTTTTTATTTCTATTAAAACTTTGTATAATTACACTTAAAGAACATAGGTAAAGGCAGTGGGATGTACTTCAGTGATGGAGTAGATACTTAGCATCCATGAGGCTCTGGGTTCAGTCCCAACACAAGGGGAAAAAAGGCTGATTTTTTTTTTTTTTTTTTTTGTTTGTTTGTTTGTTTTTGTTTTTTTGAGACAGGGTTTCTCTGTGGCTTTGGAGCCTGTCCTGGAACTAGCTCTGTAGACCAGGCTGGTCTCGAACTCACAGAGATCCACCTGCCTCTGCCTCCCGAGTGCTGGGATTAAAGGCGTGCGCCACCACCACCCTGGCAAAAAGGCTGATTTTGATATGTCTGTTTTGTCAACTCAATTAGTTTACAGAGAGTTTGTGTATGTGTATAAATATTTTTCTAATATATTATGCATATTTCTAATATGCATATATATTAAATTCTCTATATATACATATTAGAAATATATATGTATTAGAAAATAGAGGGGTTAGGAAGAGGGCTCAGTGGATAAAGTGCTTGCTACTCAAGCGTGGAATTCAGATCCTCAGAACCGACGTGAAAAATTAGGCAGATGCGGCAATCACAAAGTCAGATTCCCTAGGACAAGCTGACTGACTAGTGAGACTAGCCAAAGTCAGAGAGCTCCAAGTTCAGTGAGAGACCCTGTCTTATTTATTAAAGTGGGGAGCAACTGAGGAAGATCTTGTCGACTTTGGGCCTCCACACTCAATGTTTCTGCACACATACACATAAAAAATAATAGTAAATATAGACTAATACTTTGAAAAGTGATAATCATTCAGGAAAAATATTTGAGTACTTCATTCTTTGACTTAGTGCTACTACAATCTCTTTTATCTAAAGAGATTTTTTTTATTATGGTTAAAAAATGACACTAGTCAATTTTGTATTAAATTGACAAAGTACTTCCTGAGTTGAGATTCATGTTGTATCACCTCATCACTGAAAGTCTGATATGCAAAGTTCAGGAATATAATGCTTACACACATGATATTACTTGATGGTTGTCCTTACAACAGTAGTCAGTAGCTTTTAGCATGCCTGCCAATCATTCGTGTTTTCCCAGACTCAGTGGGGGTAAATAAGTGATAAAAATCAAAGACTGAGCTATGTTGAGTAGAAATAGTAATTTTGCTATGCTCACTACCTTTCTATTTTCAAAGTCTCAGCTGATTATAAATGCATTTTGAGCCATTTTTAGGTGGTGCTAATGTACTATGATCTCTGAATTACTTAGGCTGTAAGTACAGTGAAGCAAAATATAATCATCACCACAGAAGAAGAGAAACGAACTCATATCCAAACCTTCCTAGAGAATATGTCACCTAAAGATAAAGTCATTGTGTTTGTCAGCAGAAAAGCCGTGTAGGTATTTCTTTGTGCTTTCTTTATCATCAGCAATCCAGATGATTTACTCATGACTGTTTCTGTATATAAAATTTCAAATGGGGAAGTTGACAGACTGTTTGCTAGTTGATGAAGGTATTAGAATAAGCGCTTAAGTTCATTAACTTTCTTCTTTGGTTCAGTGCTGATCACTTATCAAGTGACCTGATTCTCCGACACATATCAGTGGAGTCTCTGCATGGCAACAGAGAACAGAGTGACCGAGAGAAAGCATTAGAGAACTTTAAGACAGGTGAGTTATAATTGCTGACTGTTGCAGTTTTGGGGATTCCGGTACCTGGGCTTGACTGAGTGATGGTATCTTTTCATATTTTCTATTTCTCAGTCTGTTCTCACCTTGTAAACCCAAAATAGACTGAATATTAATATCTGCTTCTGAGAAATAACTAGCTAACTCTACAAAGACCAATTTATGAATGAGTGATGTCAGAATACTAACTTGTAGTTGAGACTGTATTTGTTTCCCTGAAAGATGTATGTCTTAGTTTGCTATTGCTGTGTTAAAACACCATGGCCAAGGCAACCTATAAAAGAAAAGCTTTATTTGGAGCCCATCACCATCATCATGAGCTTGACAGCAGGCAAGGAAGGTGTTGGCGCAGCAGCTGAGAGCTCTTAAAGCAGAGAGCTGCCCTGGGAATGGTGGGAGGCTCCTGAAACTTCAGAGCCTCTCCCAGTGATGTACATTTTACAACAAGGCCATACCTCTTAATCCTTCCCTAAAACTATACCTACAGGGACCAGGCATTTAAACATAGGAGTCTATGGGGCATTTTCATTCAGACCACTGAAACATTTCTCTTTCCCACATTATTCAGATAGTTCAGGAGACGACCATTTGCTGAACTGTAGTATGTGGTGTTGACTTGCCAGTAGTTTAAAAGTCTTTCTTGGATGTGAGGGCGATCTGGCTGCGACATCTCTCACCCCATTGATTGCCAGGGTTGATTCGGCTGATCTGGCTGGCTAAGCAGCTGTTCCCTTCCTCCCTCACCGCTAAAAAAATAAAAGTCTTTTCTGCTTTCACTATAAGCAATAATCATCTAATTAAATACTAAAAACAATTAAATTTGACATGTCTTCAACTGGCTGTCACCAGACAAGTTTAGTGTTTATTTGCCTTTATTCTTTAGGTAAAGTGAGAATACTTATCGCTACTGACTTAGCATCTCGAGGTCTTGATGTCCATGATATCACTCATGTCTACAATTACGATTTTCCACGGAACATTGAAGAATATGTACACAGAGTAGGACGTACTGGCAGAGCGGGGTAAGCCAGCTGGGTCAGCCCAGGAGAGAAGCCAGTTCTGGTTCTGGATTCCCTTCACTCCTCGCAGAAGCCCATTTTATTCTCTTGTATATGTTCTGTTCTCCTCTACACCCTTATTGAGTCTTGTATCCCTTTTTATCTGGATGAACTAGATCCCACCGTGATTGGCTTCTCATAATTAAAGTTCTTTTCAATTGTTGGTCATAGGTTTTATGTGTTTTGTTTTTGTTGTTACTTAGCATTTTGTTCTTCTTTTAAAAAGATTTGTTTACATAGATGAGCACTTTATTTGAATGTTCATCTGCAGATGGTTGTAAACTGTCATGTGGTTGCTGGGGACTCAGGACTCTGGAAGAGTGGCCAGTGCTCTTAACTGCTGAGCCATCTCTCTAACCCCTGTGTGTTTGGGGGTTTTAATGTTGTTTTCAGTACTGGGGCTGGAATTTAAGGCCTCACAAACTAGGAAGTGCTCTATCACTAAGCCATATTCCTGGGCCTCTTTGTACTCCCCCACCACACCCCTACCCCACAGTCTTACTAAATTGCCCAGGCAAGCTTTGAACTTTATGGTCTTCTTGCCTTAGCTTCCCAAGTGTGTACTTGTTTGTGCTAACGTTTTAAGCCTGCAGTATTCCAACAGTGAATGTGTTCAGCTATCACTTTTATTGTTATTGACAAAGTGTTCAGATTTGCACTAACATGAGAAGAGCGCCTTTTCACCCCTGTCGAATCATTGGGCTGTCTTTAGAGTAACTGAAAATTCCACCAGCCTTCTGAACCCAGAATTTCTGTGTTTCAGACCTCATGAACCATGAATCAAAAATATTTTTTAAAAAGTACCTGTGTAGGATCCGTGGCTGCTCTTCTAGAGTTTCTGAGTTCAATTCCCAGCGTCCATATGGCAGCTCACAACTGTGTAACTCCTGTTCGGGGTCTGGCACTTCACACAAACATACAAGTAGGCAAAACACCAATGTACATAAAATTAAAAAAATTAAATAAAGGGCTGGAGAGATGGCTCAGCGGTTAAGAGCATTGCCTGCTCTTCCAAAGGTCCTGAGTTCAATTCCCAGCAACCACATGGTGGCTCACAACCATCTGTAATAAGGTCTGGTGCCCTCTTCTGGCCTTCAGGCATACACGCAGAAAGAATATCGTATACATAATAAATAAATAAAATATAAAAAAAATTAAATAAATTAAAAAAAACTACCTGTGGTGAACAGATTTTTTTCTTTGTTCCCAAGATAAAAAAAATTATGACATCTGTTTTTGTAGAGTGTGTATGTACACATACATTAAGTATAATCTAGGTATGATTTACATTATACAGGACAGTACATAGATGTGATACCATTTTAAGGAAGAGTCTTGAGTATCCTCATGGGGTCCTGGCACCAACTCCACTGAATGCAAAGAGATGACTTTATTTAGATTCTAAATTGTAGTTTATGTGATATTTACTCTATTACACATGTGTAAAGGTTGAGGTTTCTTGTTTTTTTTTCTGTTTTCTGTATTAACCAAATTAAGAGTATATGGTATAAAATAAATTATATGAACTTTTTTCCTCTTAAAGGCGAACTGGTATGTCAATTACCCTTATCACAAGAAATGATTGGAGGGTTGCCACTGAATTGATTAATATTCTGGAAAGAGCAAATCAGGTAAGAATTTGCAACTTATAGAAATTTTTATATTAATATGTTAGTTGTACATTATGCCAAGTACTGAAGGCCCTGCTTGGCAAGTCAGATATATAACAAAACACTAATATGATGGTTCTGACATGGCAATGATTATGAGCTATGGGAGTATATGATTGAAAAACCTAATGTGATATGAGTGAGCAATAGATAGCCGTGGGAACACTCTAGGTTCAGTGGTGAGACAGAATACACGAGAAATGATACCATTAAAAGGGGGTGTTGGAGCCAGGTGGTGATGGCACACACCTTTAATCCCAGCACTTTAGAGGCAGAGACAAGTGGATCTCTATGAGTTCAAGGCCATCCTGGTCTACAGAGTGAGTTCTAGGACAACCAAAGATACAAGAGAAAAACCCTGTCTCAAAAAAAAAACAGACTGAGAGAGAGGAATTGACCAAAATGAAAGATGTAAAAAAAAAGTCATATAGTAGAAACCTACTGTTTTATGATTATATATATATATATATATATTACACACACACACACAAAAGGGTCGTTTAGATGGCTCAACAGGTAAAGGCATATATATATATATATATATATATATATATATATATATATATATATATATATATATATATATATATACATACATGTAGGGCTGACAACCTGAATTTGATCCCCTGATCCCTCAGTGTGGCAGGAGAAAACTGACTCCCAAGGAGTTGTCCTTGGGCTGAGCCTGAACATACACAAAATCAAATATAAATATATATATATATATATATATATATATATATATATATATATATGTATGTATACGTGATGGAGCTGCAGAGATGCTCAGCAATTAAAAGCACACTTCCAGAGGACCCGGATCAATTCCCAATACCCACATGATGGCTCATGATCATCTCTAATTCTAGTTCCAAAGAATCCCCCTTCTGGCCTCTGCAGACACCAAACTCGCAAATGGTATATAGATATACATGTAGGCAAAACAGTCATACACATAAAATAAAACAAAAAAATAAAAATAAAAATGTGTTAAAGGAGCTGTTAGGCAGCTAGGAAGCAATAGAAACGGAGTAGGAGGATGGCACATGACTCTGTAGCTTACACATATTTAGTAGGAGGATGGCACATGATTCTGTAGCTTACACATATTTAGTAGGAGGATGGCACATGATTCTGTAGCTTACACATATTTAGTAGGAGGATGGCACATGATTCTGTAGCTTACACATATTTAGTAGGAGGATGGCACATGATTCTGTAGCTTACACATATTTAGTAGGAGGATGGCACATGATTCTGTAGCTTACACATATTTAGTAGGAGGATGGCACATGATTCTGTAGCTTACACATATTTAGTAGGAGGATGGCACATGATTTCTGTAGCTTACACATATTTAGTAGAGGTGGAAGCATGACTCTGTAGCTTACACATATTTAGTAGGAGGATGGCACATGACTCTGTAGCTTACACATATTTAGTAGAAGGATGGGCACATGATTCTGTAGCTTACACATATTTAGTAGGAGGATGGCACATGATTCTGTAGCTTACACATATTTAGTAGGAGGATGGCACATGACTCTGTAGCTTACACATATTTAGTAGAAGGATGGGCACATGACTCTGTAGCTTACACATATTTAGTAGGAGGATGGCACATGACTCTGTAGCTTACACATATTTAGTAGGAGGATGGCACATGACTCTTTAGCTTACACATATTTAGTAGGAGGATGGCACATGACTCTGTAGCTTACACATATTTAGTAGGAGGATGGCACATGACTCTGTAGCTTACACATATTTAGTAGGAGGATGGCACATGACTCTGTAGCTTACACATATTTAGTAGGAGGATGGCACATGACTCTGTAGCTTACAATTTTTTGTAGGGATGGCACATGACTCTGTAGCTTACACATATTTAGTAGGAGGATGGGCACATGACTCTGTAGCTTACACATATTTAGTAGGAGGATGGGCACATGATTCTGTAGCTTACACATATTTAGTAGGAGGATGGGACAAAATTTTAAAAAAATATAAATAAGGAGGAAAAAAAATATAAGTAGGAGGATGGCACATGACTCTGTAGCTTACACATATTTAGTAGGAGGATGGACATGACTCTGTAGCTTACACATATTTAGTAGGAGGATGGCACATGACTCTGTAGCTTACACATATTTAGTAGGAGGATGGCACATGACTCTGTAGCTTACACATATTTAGTAGGAGGATGGCACATGACTCTGTAGCTTACACATATTTAGTAGGAGGATGGCACATGACTCTGTAGCTTACACATATTTAGTAGGAGGATGGCACATGACTCTGTAGCTTACACATATTTAGTAGGAAGGATGGGCACATGACTCTGTAGCTTACACATATTTAGTAGGAGGATGGCACATGACTCTGTAGCTTACACATATTTAGTAGGAGGATGGGCACATGACTCTGTAGCTTACACATATTTAGTAGGAGGTGGCTTTTATGCACATGATTTTAGTTAGTAGGAGGATGGCACATGACTCTGTAGCTTACACATATTTAGTAGGAGGATGGCACATGACTCTGTAGCTTACACATATTTAGTAGGAGGATGGGCACATGACTCTGTAGCTTACACATATTTAGTAGGAGGATGGCACATGACTCTGTAGCTTACACATATTTAGTAGAGGAGGATGGGCACATGACTCTGTAGCTTACACATATTTAGTAGGAGGATGGCACATGACTCTGTAGCTTAACATATTTAGTAGGAGGATGGCACATGACTCCTGTAGCTTACACATATTTAGTAGGAGGATGGCACATGACTCTGTAGCTTACACATATTTAGTAGGAGGATGGGCACATGATTCTGTAGCTTACACATATTTAGTAGGAGGATGGCACATGACTCTGTAGCTTACACATATTTAGTAGGAGGATGGCACATGACTCTGTAGCTTACACATATTTAGTAGGAGGATGGCACATGACTCTGTAGCTTACATATATTTAGTAGGAGGATGGCACATGACTCTGTAGCTTACACATATTTAGTAGGAGGATGGCACATGACTCTGTAGCTTACACATATTTAGTAGGAGGATGGCACATGACTCTGTAGCTTACACATATTTAGTAGGAGGATGGCACATGACTCTGTAGCTTACACATATTTAGTAGGAGGATGGCACATGACTCTGTAGCTTACACATATTTAGTAGGAGGATGGGCACATGATTCTGTAGCTTACACATATTTAGTAGGAGGATGGCACATGACTTCTGTAGCTTAAATATTTAGTAGGAGGATGGCACATGACTCTGTAGCTTACACATATTTAGTAGGAGGATGGCACATGACTCTGTAGCTTACACATATTTAGTAGGAGGATGGCACATTTGAGCTTACACATATTTAGTAGGAGGATGGGCACATGACTCTGTAGCTTACACATATTTAGTAGGAGGATGGCACATGACTCTGTAGCTTACACATATTTAGTAGGAGGATGTTGTGTTAAATTAGGGGGGCACATGACTCTGTAGCTTACACATATTTAGTAGGAGGATGGCACATGACTCTTTAACTTAACATATTTAGTAGGAGGATGGCACATGACTCTGTAGCTTACACATATTTAGTAGGAGGATGGCACATGATACTCTGTAGCTTACACATATTTAGTAGGAGGATGGCACATGACTCTGTAGCTTACACATATTTAGTAGGAGGATGGCACATGACTCTGTAGCTTACACATATTTAGTAGGAGGATGGCACATGACTCTGTAGCTTACACATATTTAGTAGGAGGATGGCACATGACTCTGTAGCTTACACATATTTAGTAGGAGGATGGCACATGACTCTGTAGCTTACACATATTTAGTAGGAGGATGGGCACATGATTCTGTAGCTTACACATATTTAGTAGGAGGATGGGCACATGATTCTGTAGCTTACACATATTTAGTAGGAGGATGGGCACATGATTCTGTAGCTTACACATATTTAGTAGGAGGATGGCACATGACTCTGTAGCTTACACATATTTAGTAGGAGGATGGCACATGACTCTGTAGCTTACACATATTTAGTAGGAGGATGGCACATAATTTTTTAGCCATTTTACACATATTTAGTAGGAGGATGGGCACATGACTCTGTAGCTTACACATATTTAGTAGGAGGATGGCACATGATTTTTACATTTACACATATTTAGTAGGAGGATGGCACATGACTCTGTAGCTTACACATATTTAGTAGGAGGATGGCACATGACTCTGTAGCTTACACATATTTAGTAGGAGGATGGCACATGACTCTGTAGCTTACACATATTTAGTAGGAGGATGGCACATGACTCTGTAGCTTACACATATTTAGTAGGAGGATGGCACATGACTCTGTAGCTTACACATATTTAGTAGGAGGATGGCACATGACTCTGTAGCTTACACATATTTAGTAGGAGGATGGCACATGACTCTGTAGCTTACACATATTTAGTAGGAGGATGGCACATGACTCTGTAGCTTACACATATTTAGTAGGAGGATGGCACATTACTTTTTAAGCTTACATATTTAGTAGGAGGATGGCATATGATTCTGTAGCTTACACATATTTAGTAGGAGGATGGCACATGACTCTGTAGCTTACACATATTTAGTAGGAGGATGGCACATGACTCTATAGCTGTACACATATTTAGTAGGAGGATGGCACGTGACTCTGTAGCTTACACATATTTAGTAGGAGGATGGCACATGACTCTGTAGCTTACACATATTTAGTAGGAGGATGGCACATGACTCTGTAGCTTACACATATTTAGTAGGAGGATGGCACATGACTCTGTAGCTTACATATTTAGTAGGAGGATGGCACATGACTCTGTAGCTTACACATATTTAGTAGGAGGATGGCACATGACTCTGTAGCTTACACATATTTAGTAGGAGGATGGCACATGACTCTGTAGCTTACACATATTTAGTAGGAGGATGGGCACATGACTCTGTAGCTTACACATATTTAGTAGGAGGATGGGCACATGATTCTGTAGCTTACTTACATATTTAGTAGGAGGATGGGCACATGACTCTGTAGCTTACACATATTTAGTAGGAGGATGGCACATGACTCTGTAGCTTACACATATTTAGTAGAAGGAGGATGGCACATGATTCTGTAGCTTACACATATTTAGTAGGAGGATGGCACATGACTCTGTAGCTTACACATATTTAGTAGGAGGATGGCACATGACTCTGTAGCTTACACATATTTAGTAGGAGGATGGCACATGACTCTGTAGCTTACACATATTTAGTAGGAGGATGGCACATGACTCTGTAGCTTACACATATTTAGTAGGAGGATGGCACATGACTCTGTAGCTTCTTACATATTTAGTAGGAGGATGGGCACATGACTCTGTAGCTTACACATATTTAGAAGGAGGATGGCACATGACTCTGTAGCTTACACATATTTAGTAGGAGGATGGCACATGACTCTGTAGCTTACACATATTTAGTAGGAGGATGGCACATGACTCTGTAGCTTACACATATTTAGTAGGAGGATGGGCACATGACTCTGTAGCTTACACATATTTAGTAGGAGGATGGCACATGACTCTGTACTTACACATATTTAGTAGGAGGATGGCACATGACTCTGTAGCTTACTTACATATTTAGTAGGAGGATGGCACATGACTCTGTAGTCTCTGTAGCTTACACATATTTAGTAGGAGGATGGCACATGACTCTGTAGCTTACACATATTTAGTAGGAGGATGGCACATGACTCTGTAGCTTACACATATTTAGTAGGAGGATGGCACATGACTCTGTAGCTTACACATATTTAGTAGGAGGATGGCACATGACTCTGTAGCTTACACATATTTAGTAGGAGGATGGGCACATGATTCTGTAGCTTACACATATTTAGTAGGAGGATGGGCACATGATTCTGTAGCTTACACATATTTAGTAGGAGGATGGCACATGACTCTGTAGCTTACACATATTTAGTAGGAGGATGGCACATGACTCTGTAGCTTACACATATTTAGTAGGAGGATGGCACATGACTCTGTAGCTTACACATATTTAGTAGGAGGATGGCACATGACTCTGTAGCTTACACATATTTAGTAGGAGGATGGCACATGACTCTGTAGCTTACACATATTTAGTAGGAGGATGGCACATGACTCTGTAGCTTACACATATTTAGTAGGAGGATGGGCACATGATTCTGTAGCTTACACATATTTAGTAGGAGGATGGCACATGACTCTGTAGCTTACACATATTTAGTAGGAGGATGGCACATGACTCTGTAGCTTACACATATTTAGTAGGAGGATGGCACATGACTCTGTAGCTTACACATATTTAGTAGGAGGATGGCACATGACTCTGTAGCTTACACATATTTAGTAGGAGGATGGCACATGACTCTGTAGCTTACACATATTTAGTAGGAGGATGGCACATGACTCTGTAGCTTACACATATTTAGTAGGAGGATGGCACATGACTCTGTAGCTTACACATATTTAGTAGGAGGATGGCACATGACTCTGTAGCTTACACATATTTAGTAGGAAGGATGGCACATGACTCTGTAGCTTACACATATTTAGTAGGAGGATGGCACATGACTCTGTAGCTTACACATATTTAGTAGGAGGATGGCACATGACTCTGTAGCTTACACATATTTAGTAGGAGGATGGGCACATGACTCTGTAGCTTACACATATTTAGTAGGAGGATGGCACATGATTCTGTGCTCTGTAGCTTACACATATTTAGTAGGAGGATGGGCACATGACTCTGTAGCTTACACATATTTAGTAGGAGGATGGCTTACACATATTTAGTAGGAGGATGATGGCACATGACTCTGTAGCTTACACATATTTAGTAGGAGGATGGCACATGATTCTGTAGCTTACACATATTTAGTAGGAGGATGGGCACATGACTTCTGTAGCTTACACATATTTAGTAGGAGGATGGCACATTGACACATATTTAGTAGGAGGATGGCACATGACTCTGTAGCTTACACATATTTAGTAGGAGGATGGCACATGACTCTGTAGCTTACACATATTTAGTAGGAGGATGGGCACATGATTCTGTAGCTTACACATATTTAGTAGGAGGATGGCACATGACTCTGTAGCTTACACATATTTAGTAGAAGGATGGCACATGACTCTGTAGCTTACACATATTTAGTAGGAGGATGGCACATGACTCTGTAGCTTACACATATTTAGTAGGAGGATGGCACATGATTCTGTAGCTTACACATATTTAGTAGGAGGATGGCACATGACTCTGTAGCTTACACATATTTAGTAGAAGGATGGCACATGACTCTGTAGCTTACACATATTTAGTAGAAGGATGGGCACATGATTCTGTAGCTTACACATATTTATTTAGTAGGAGGATGGCACATGACTCTGTAGCTTACACATATTTAGTAGGAGGATGGCACATGACTCTGTAGCTTACACATATTTAGTAGGAGGATGGCACATGACTCTGTAGCTTACACATATTTAGTAGGAGGATGGCACATGATTCTGTAGCTTACACATATTTAGTAGGAGGATGGCACATGACTCTGTAGCTTACACATATTTAGTAGAAGGAGGATGGCACATGATTCTGTAGCTTACACATATTTAGTAGGAGGATGGCACATGATTCTGTAGCTTACACATATTTAGTAGGAGGATGGCACATGATTCTGTAGCTTACACATATTTAGTAGAAGGATGGCACATGACTCTGTAGCTTACACATATTTAGTAGAAGGATGGGCACATGATTCTGTAGCTTACACATATTTAGTAGGAGGATGGCACATGATTCTGTAGACATTTCTTTTTTTTTCTCTTTTTGAAAGATGTCTTGTGATTGTGGGCTTCTTTGAAACAATTTAAAGGTTATTCAGCATATTGTAGGAAGGAACTCAGAATCCTAATAACACATTTAATAATTTCAGAGTATCCCAGAGGAACTTGTCTTGATGGCCGAGAGATACAAAGCAAATAAACTAAAAAGAGAGATGGAAAAAAAAATGGGGAAACCTCAAGGGAAGCCACAGAAGTTTCACTAATTTACTCGTGTGCTCCAGGTAAGTTTTTATGGTGTAGACATTCAGATCTTTGTCTTTCTTTTTGTTTTGTTTGTTTTTTGAGACAGGGTCTCTTTATGTATCTCTGGGTGTCATAACTCACTATGTAGACCAGGTTGGTTCTGAACTCAAAGATCTGCCTGCTTCTGCCTCCCAAATTCTGGGATTAAAGGTGTGCACTCCCACAACCAGCAAACCTCTGTCCTTCAAAACTAGGTTCAGGTGGTGTATGTATTACAGTCAGCATAATCTCTAAGAACTGCTAACATAATAAATGATGAATTCTTACTTTTTCACCTATTACTAAAGTCTAGTTAATAAACCTTTTTTTTAGACATATGCCACCCAGGCTGGCCTCACACCCACAACCTTTCTGCATTTCTACCTTAGCTTTCTGAGTGCTAGGTGGTTACAGGTACATAACAGAATATGCAGCCCAGAAGTAATTTATATATTTATCAAAAAACTATCAAAAAGTATCAGGTTTTGGCAAGCACGTGAAAAATTTGGACGCCTTGTTCACTGCAGGTGAGGTTGTAAGTCGATTTGTCTCCTGTGGAAAATACCATAGTGTTCCTTAGCAATCATCTGATGTCACCAGTCTGCTTCTGGTTATATATTCAAAATGAATAGGAATCAGGACCTCAAAAATGTATGCCCTTATTTCAGAGCATATACTTAAAAAACAGCACTAGACTCTTAGAAGGGATCCTGATGTGGAATATTTTTTTAAGTATTCAAAGATTTGTTGAATTTGTTTAACTATGTAAACTAGTGTTGCATTTGTTTATGTTGCAGAATATTTGCTTAACTATGTAAAGATGTGTTGTATTTGTTTAATTTAATTATGTAAAGATAGTATTGCTCTTTTGCCTGCCTAAGGCCCCTGATTGGTCTAATAAAAAGCTGAACAATAGTGAGGGAGGAGGTATAGGTAGTACTTCTGAGCAGGGAGGGTAAGTAGAAGGAAGAATTTAGGCACGAAGAATGAAAAGGAGAAACCAGAGAGATTGTTGCAATCAGAGTGAATCTTGAGGCTATTATGCTTTAAATGAAAAAGTTGCAAAAAAAAAAACCCAAATACTATATATGAATCTAGTATGAGGCATGTAAAATAATCAAATTCCAGTGAAGACAGCAGGATCAGCAGTTCTAGGGTTGCCTGAGCTATTGAAACCCTGTCTCAAAGAAGAAAAATCACGGGAACAAAATAATGCTTTCGAGGATGAGTGGGAGTAAGGTAAGCAAAGTGGGCGATACTGTTTAGTGGATATAGAGTTTAAATTTTTTAAGTTGAAGACTATAGAAATTGCACAACAGTGAATATAGTTATCAGCACTGAACTACACAGGATATATATTTTACATGATGTAATCACACTGCCCTTTTAAAAACTGGAAAGGATTTTGAGCTGGGCAGTGGTGGTACACGCCTTTATAAGCATTTGGGACATAGAGGCAGGCAGATCTCCGAGGCCAGTCTGGTCTACAGAGCAAGCTCCCGAACAGTCAGGGCTATACAGAGAAACCATGTCTCAAAAAAGCAAAACAAACAACAAGAAAAAAGAAATTTGTAAATAGTAACGTTTTCCCCCTGCTTGTTTTTCAGGATTCAAGATTTTATTCAAAGTGGAATTGTTCAAACATACATCAATGTGAAGGGAATTGGCTGATTCTTAAAATAATAGTGTTTATAAATGTAGAATTCAATGTTTTATACTTTCTTTAATAAAAAGCAATAGTTTTTAACCTTGTTTAACTTTTTTTCATTGTCATTAAGGTAGTACTAAAAGATTTTATTCATATTTTTAATTTAAAAAGAGAACTTTTGGGGCTGAAGATGTAGCTCAGTGGTAGGGTGCTTGCCTAGCATGTACAAGATCAAGGGTTCAACCCTCAGGTCTGCAGAAGACAAAAACAAGAAGACAATTATCACCTGTAATGTTGCTGCACCAGCATCTATGAAGAGTCTGGTGCTTGCTCAGATGTTATCATGCACTGAAAAGATGCTGTGAACAAACTTGTGGATTTTTGTAATAAAAAAAGTTGACTTTTTTCTTTCTGGATGGTATTTTAGTTTCATATTATACAAACAGTTATCTGGATGTACTGTGTTCAGAAAAGCACAGATCCCCTTCTGGAAGTATGAAACAATTAACAGAGAAAAGGTGAGCCATTTGTCCATCTTTACATTTCAACCCATAAACTTAGGCGGACATCCTGGGAAAATCAGACTGCGTTTGCATCAACGTTTCTTTGGTCTCATTCTTGGTTTTGTGTTACCTGTTCCACCGTAGGGTTATTGTAGCTCTAATCTGTGTCTGTATATTTGTGTGTTATGTATGATGGTGTTAGGCCATCCTCACATCTACATTATTCATCCAGTGTTTGCTGAGATTTTGTGGCAAGATTAATAATAGAGCCTGATAGGAGCAAGGAAACCATCAGAAATCAACAGCTGGATCTTCAGAAAAATACACAAGTATCAGGTAAACCTGAGGTTATCAGAAATCAACAGCTGAATCTTCAGAAAAACACACAGGTATCAGGTAAATCTGAGGTTTTCAAGACAGGGTACCATGTGTCCTAGGCCTGCCTTGAACTTGCTGTGTAGCCTAAGATGACTATCAACTGTTGATCCCCCTGCCTTCACCTCCTGAGTGCTGACATTACATGCATGTACCACTACTCACATACCCGTCATTTTAAATGTCTTCCTTCTTTAGGTACCCTTTGAAATGTGACCATTACAAACAGTCCCTTATTTGAGGAGACTGCATTCCAAGCCCCACAGAAGATGCCTGGAACTGGATAGTACTGAATCAAATGCGTGTTGTTCCTATGCATCTTATCTGTAAAAGGAGACTGCGCTTTGTTTCCCAACCACCCAGACCCGAATAATCACACAAACTATATTAAATACAACATGGTTTGGCTGATGGCTCAGGAATATTTCTAGATAACTCTTACACCTTTAATTAACCCATTTCTATTAATCTGTGTATCACCACGAGGCTGTGGCTTACTGGTAAGGTTCTGGCATCTTTCTCCTTCGGCCGCTACATGGCATAAGCCTGACTACACCTTCTTTCTCTCTGTATTCAGTTTAGTTTTTCCCCTACCTATATTCTGCCCTGCCAGAGGCCAAAACAGCTTCTTTATTAACCACTGGTAATAAAACATTCATAGCACACAGAGGGGAAACCCTCATCATTTCCCCTTTTCTGTCTAAATAAAAAGGGAGGTTTTGACTTTTAACACAGTAAAATTACATACAACAAAGTTGGTATCAAGCAAGAATTAGTTACAATATTTCTTTGAGTCTAAAGATTCATATCTAATTTATCTTTTACCATAACTAAGGAAAACTATAATTAAAACTATCTAGTCTTCAATTCCATCAAAGACCCCAGAAGGATATATTACCTAAGTAAACAGGAAGTGCATTGTAAGCAACTTCCAAATTTCTAGAAACGACAGAGATATCTCCTGAACAGTCACCCAAAGTTCATCTGTAACATTGGGGCATCCATCTTTTTTAAAAAATACTTATTTATTTAATATTCTGTCTGTGTGTATGTCTGCAGGCCAGAAGAGGGTACCAGACCTCATTACAGATGGTTGTGAGCCACCATGTGGTTGCCGGAAATTGAACTCAGGACCTTTGGAAGAGCAGACAATGCTCTTAACCACTGAGCCATCTCTCCAGCCCTGGGGTATCCATCTTTATAGGTCCAGAGTATCTGGCAGGGTTTCTCTGTAGCTTTGGAGCCTGTCCTGGAACTAGCTCTTATAGACCAGGCTGGTCTCGAACTCACAGAGATCTGCCTGCTTCAGCCTCCCGAGTGCTGGGATTAAAGGCGTTCACCACCACTGCCCAGCTTGTCAGACATTTCAATGAAGCAGGAAATTTGAAAAGCTGTTCTCTGCCTTATACTGGCAAAGTTTGTCAGTTGCTTTCCTCTGTGTCCTGCAGAATGTCTGGCAGTTTCTTCTGTGAAGAAGTCACATTCTCGAAAGTTCAGCAGTTACTTTTCTGTGGGTCCTGCACATCCAGTTAATACAACATACTGTTAAGCAGTCCAGGCAAGAGCAATTTCTTGCCCAAATGGCTAGTCTTGGCACATTAAAGGCAAATTCCATAATAGGTTTCTTCAATGCCCATCAACCTTTCTAAAGTAATTGGTGCTGCCAGAAGCAGACATGTCTCACTGTCGGGAAAAGTCTAAGTTCTTAAAATCTTTTAAATGCCATATTCTGTAGGTCTTTGAAGTGTTGAAGATTATCTAACTGAAATATCTCTGTATATCTAGAAAAGCTTACATGACAAGTTTGACTATTATAAATGACTATTAATCTAATTTTTAATTATGTGCTACATTTTTAAATGAGCTGTATAAACCATACCTTAAACAAGAGTGACAACTGTACAGTCTGGGCACTGGGCAGCTTTCTATCACTTGATCTTACAGAACCTGCACCCAAGTACTGGGATGATCTGAGAACAATCAGAGCCCCAATAACCACTAGATTAATCCTCATTTAATCCCAGGACTGAGGCACGGGGCTCTGAGTTCAAGGCCAGCCTGGTCTACAAAGTGAGCTCCAGAACAGCCAGGACTATAAAGAGAAACCCTGCCTCAAAAAAGCAAGAAAGAGGAAAAAAGAGAAGAAAAACACAGTTTTTGAGGAGTGAAGTGCTGAACCAGCATGTATGTGGTCCTAGGTTTTATCCCTTTTTGTGACAGAAAACAAACTGCAACCATTACATTGAAGGTGAACTGACAATGAGTTGGGGCTGAGAAGATGGCTCTATAGTCAAGAGAACTTGCTGGGAATGGAAAGATGACTGAGTGATTGGGAACACTACTGTTTTTACACAAGACCAGGTTCACCATGGAACTGTACACTTCAAATGGATCAATTGTGTTGGGTACATGATATCTCAATAAAATTTTCCTTAAAGTGCTTTAAAAGCCATCAGAACAGTAAGAAACTAGTTTTCCAAAATCTAAGCATGAGTTAGAGCGGTACAAACCCAGCCTGGTAGTGTATTTGATGGAATCCCAGATACTGGTGAGACTGGGGCAAGGGGAGCTGAAGTTCAAGGCCTCTGGTTTTATTTTTATTATATTTAGGTGCTGGAAACTGAATCCAGGGCTTTGTGTACCTTTCTTTTCGGGAGTGGGGGACAAGGATACATTTGAAGATGTTAAGTAGAGCTTGATTTGGGGGTGGTCTGGCATTCTACTTGTTCATTGTCATCAACACTTTCCTCCCCACGCTGACACTTTTTCTATGGCATTCAAACCTACTGGTTGTTAAGTGCAAGGCGCAAAGACTGATAAAGTCAACTACATTAAAACTTTTAAATCTTATTTATTGTAAGATACCAGAAAGTAAAGAGAACACATATGGTAGACATGATTTGTTACACAGGGGACTAACAACTGTAGAGACGAGGACGAGGCTCCTGTGACCATCCATGCACTAAGTACCCTGGTGAGTCAGCCTCTGTTCCACACCCATTTAACTGCGCTGACTACCACTGATTTCATAGAAACACATATGAAACAAAAATAAATAAAATATAAATTACATACATATGCGCACATGGGAAAGGACCTGAAGTAGAGATGATGCAGAAGTCGATTCTCCTTTCCTTTCCTACCCTGGGACACAGGACAGAACCAGGCACGGCTTCCGTGTTCATTTCCTGTATTTGAGCAAAGCCTAAATCAACCATTTCTGATACTGTCTCCCACAACCCTCTGTAGACTTCTGTATCACTACTGTAGGTGTGAAGTGATACTCATTACATACTTAATGCATTTAATTGGGGGAGATATGTATGTTTTCCAAAATGGCAAGGTTTTCATTTTCATCACTTAACTTTTCTTTATAATCTTGATATTTGAGTGAATATATGAAAAACTGAAAACTAAATAATTGTATTCATTTCAGTCACTTCTGCAAACTTTTGAGTTATTAGAATCACATTGGGGGGGGAGTTGTTTTACATTCAAAGAAACCATGAGCCACATGATAGACAAGCAGCCTTGTCTATGGTGTGTGTGTGTGTGTGTGTGTGTGTGTGTGTGTGTGTGTGTCAAGGGGTTGGGGGAACTTCAAGAGAAAGAAAGGAAGCACAAATACCAGGAAGGCCTCCTTAGGTTCTGACAAGCCCCCAAAAGAAGAAAAACAAAACCATTGTACCTTTCTAAGTCAGGACAGATGAGCAGACTCAGGCCAAACCTCATGGTGACTCACAGGGATTACTGCTGGCTTTTGATGTTTTGTTTTTTGAGACAAAATCTTATTCTGTAACCCAGGCCTGGCCTTGCATTCGTGGCAACTCCCATACCTCAGCTTCTCAAGTGCCAGGATTATAAGTAAGTGCCAACACACTTAACATATCATGGATCATTTCACAGTTTCATTTTCTAGTTTTTCTACTTTTAAAAAATATTTATTTTGTATGTGTGTTTATGTGTGAGCACCAGGTGCAAGCAGGATCCTGCAGTGGTCAGACTAGATTCCCTAGAACTGGAGTGACAGTTATGACCTGCCATTGGGTGCTCAGAACCAAGTCCTCTGAAGGAGCACTAAGTGATCTTCACTACTGAGCCATCTCTGCAACTCCCTTCGTACTTTGTTTTAAGTAGGTTTCAGGTGGCCCAGGCCAAGGATCACATTGAGTTATTTTGTTCTGCCTCTGCTTCTCTTGTGCTGGGACTAAAGGCATACACCACCACATGGACTTAAGGCACTTTAACCCAATTTCATCTCAAAATACAATTTCAGGCTAGGAAGATGGCTCAGTGAATACAGTACCTGCTTTGCAAACATAATGACCTGAGTTCGGATCCCAGCAACAACGTAAAAGCTATAAAGGTAAGGCCCGTCTATGATCCCAGGTCTGGGGAAACACAGACAGGTGAATCATGGGAGCTCACGGGCTAATCATCCTGGACACCTCCATGAGCTCTGGGTTCAGAGGCAGACTGTCTCAAAAAAGTGAAGTGTGATCAAGGAAGACATTTGGCATCAACCTCTGTTCTAAACACACACCCACAAGAACACATTATAACACAAAGACAAATGCATAATCTCAAAACTTATCAAAAATTGGAAATCCATTGTTTCTTTCATATTCTATTTTCCCTATCAGAAATTCTTTACTATTTTGGTCAATTAGTTCTTGAGAGAATAGATTGAACTTTGGAATAAAATAATGCATCAGTGTCTCTGTCCTGAGGCATTTAACAAAGAATGTCAAAAAGTTATCAAAACATCTGCTGAGGTGCTGGGGGTCCCACTCTCTGTCCTGTGGCTTCTCAGTCCACATGTGAAGGATGGCAGTTTTCACGTGGTAAGAACAGAATGCTTCTAGTTCTTGATACTCTTTTTTCAACTGTTCCAAAAGGTATTTCATCAATTTTAAACAGTCTTTCCTGTGAAATAAAAAAAAAGATATTTTTACTTATTTACAAGCTACATCTTTTGAGACAGGGTCTCTCTTTGTAGCCCTGGCTTTCCAGGAACACACAGACATCCACCTGCCTCTGCCTCCCAAATACAAGTGTTGTAATTAAAGAAGAGCACCATCTTGTCTGTCTTTTTTCCTTTTTAAATGTATTTCCTTCTTTATTTATTTCCAGTTCTTTGAGGCAGAGGCTCAGGTTGGCCTTAAACTTGTCATGTAGCAGAGGCTGGCCTTCAGCTCCTACTTCTTTCCCCCTCTCAAGTACTGGGATTACGGTGTGTACCACTACCCTTGGCTCAGGCTCACTTCCTGATGGTGTACATTCTAACAAGAAAAATGACCCACTTAGTGTGATTTAAAGTCTGGCCAGTCAATTCCTAACAGCAACAAAACTACTCCTTGCCAGAGCAGCTACCACTATCCAATGAGAACCACTCTTTGGCCTCTTCACCTTTCATGAAAATAATCTACTCAGTCAGGTATAGTTGGTGTGCCTATAATCCCAGCACTTGGGAGACTGAGGCAGAAGATTACAATGAGTTCAAGATCAACATTGACTACAGAGTGAGTTCATGGCCAGCCTGGGCTACACAGGGAGATCGCAGAAAAAAAAAACCCACAAAGAAAGAAATTAAGGGAGTATAATAAATATTGTGTTGATATAATATGTATATATACATACCTCCTCTGCTTCCTTCCCTTCCTCCATTGCTCCTTCCCCCTTGATCTCTACCCAAAATAATCCCAGCATCACCTTCTCCCAACCCAGCCCAGCAATAATCACCCCCACATCTGGGAGTTAAGCATGGCTTCTTGATAGCATCACTCTCTTGGGTGGGCTCTTCTTGCTAGAGGCAAGCACTCTCATTTAAGAGAGGCTTCCTGACTCAGCTTTAGCTACAAAACCTTGCAGTTCCAATGTGGGTCTCTGTCTCTGTCTCCTTTCATCGCCTGATGAAGGTTAATATTCAGGAGGATGCCTATATATTTTTCTTTGGGTTCTCCTTATTTAGCTTCTCTAGGATCACCAGTTATAGACTCCGTGACCTTTATTTATGGCTAGAAACCAAATATGAGTGAGTACATCCCATGTTCCTCTTTTTTTTTAACTTTTTTAATATTTATTTATTTATTATGTATACAATATTCTGTCTGTGTGTATGTCTGCAGGCCAGAAGAGGGCACCAGACCTCATTACAGATGGTTGTGAACCACCATGTGGTTGCCGGGAATTGAACTCAGGACCTTTGGAAGAGTAGGCAAAGCTCTTAACCACTGAGCCATCTCTCCAGCCCCCATGTTCCTCTTTTTTTGGGTCTGGCTTAGCTCACTCAGGATAGTGTTTTCTATTTCCATCCATTTGTATGCAAAATTCAAGAAGTCCTTGTTTTTTTACTGCTGAGTAGTACTCTAATATGAAACCTGATTGCTCTTTGGGCTGACGAGGGAGGGGGATTTGGTTGGGGGAGGGGGAGGGAAATGGGAGGCGGTGGCGGGAAAGAGACAGAAATCTTTAATAAATAAATTTAAAAAAAAAAACTTGCAGTTCTTTTAAGAGGTTCTGCCACTTAATGTTGTTGATGAAAAGCTGACTGCAAACTTTTTGGTGGTGGCAGGGACCTTGAAACAACATGTGGCAATAAACATGGCTCCAGTCAGTACCTCTGCCATGAGGCTAGACTGTCAGAAAAAAAGCTAAGGAATGGGCTGGATCCAGCCATCAAAGACATGGCTTTAATCCTAGCCACATCACTTAGCAAATTAAAGACTCGTGTGGTAAAAAAGAGAGATACAGTAAAGATAGTTCCTGACCAAAAAAAAAAAAAAAAAAAAGAAAGAAAAGAAAAAAGGCCTCTAAACAATTTACAGTGTGTTTAAAAACATATGCAGGCTTTGGGGAAAAAAAAAGGATAAGTTCTTAAAAGAAAAAAAGAGTTGGGTGTATTGGCACACACCTCTAATCCCAACACTTGGGAGGCAGAGGCAGACAGATCTCTGTGAGTTCAAGGACAACCTGGTCTACAGAGTGAATTCCAGGACAGCCAAAAATATACAGAGAAACCCTGTCTCAAAAAAGCCAAAAATTAAAAATAAAAGAAATAGAGGTTAAAATAAAGCCACATAAAGATGAAAAATTACAGAGAGTCTGGATACTGTATGTTATTGTGTTGTCTTTAAATTGTTTGATGACTGAGGAAAGAGCAAAAGCTGCTAAAAGACATTTGATTATAAATGCTGCTGGATTAATCCAATATATACATATTTATACAATATATACATATATATTTATACATATATATATAATTCTTTGACTTTAAAATTTAAGTCAAAAGGTATGTCACTTTGGAGAAGAGGTTTTGCTTTTGTTTGCACAGGCAATGAGGGACTGTGGATTCATTCTGCATTAAGCAAAATCAGGTTTGACCAAGGAAGACCCCCTGAGAAATCTCCTATTGGAGGAATGGCCCAGATGTCTGAGTTCTGCATCCAGAATAGTTCAAAGACTCAAAGGATCAAAGATCAAGCCTCACAGGATACTCCAGTCAGGACTTGATCATAATTCTAAATTTTTTTAGGTCCCCCATAAGATTATCAGCACCCCCAATCAGCAGGAAGTATCCTGGAAAATTATGCCCACATTCCCAAAAAATGGATTATGGATGTTTGCCTTTGTTTAGAATGTTAGTTACAAGTTATTATGGATAATGGCCAGTAGAAAAGCTAAGCAAAGGAGATTCAATTCAGAGTTCTTGTTTAAATAAGGGGAGGGGTGTGAGGGCCTGCCACTTGTATTATTTTTAATAAAATGCTGACTGACCAGTAGTCAGGCAGGAAGTATAGGTGGAGCCATGAGAACAGGAGAATTCTGGGAAGAGGGAAGGTTCAGTCTGGAGTTGTCATCCAGACACAGAGGAAGCAAGATGTGACTGCCTCATTGAAAAAGGTACCAAGCCACATGGCTAACACAGATAAGAATTATGGGGTAATAAAAGTTATAAGAGTTAATAAGAAGCCTGAGCTAATAGGACAATCAGCTTATGATTAATGTAGACCTCTGTGTGATTTCTTTGGGACTGAACGACTACAGGAACCAGGCAGGACAGAAACCTCAGTCAACAACATACCTCCTCTGTTTCCTTCCATTCCTCCATTGCTCCTTCCCCCTTGATCTCATCCCAGCACCACCTTCTCCCAACCCAGGCCAGCAATAATCATCCTCACATCTGTGCTATGGTACCAAGAGAGCATTAAATGTTAACATCATAGGCAATATTCCGTTTAAATAAATGACATTACCTGCAACATTTCGCTCCACCAACCTCACAACATGTTTTCTCTATTCCATGATTTTGCAAAATGTATTTTTCAATGTGAGAGAAAGAGAGGCGCCATGTCTTGCCTTTAATTTCAGAAAGAAAAAACAGCTATTTTACTAAAAGAAACCATATGTAAATAATACAATATTTACATTTAGATCATACAGTAAAATATCATTCTGAAGACATTTAAGAGGAAGACAGACCAAAAGAAGTGAATAGATACTCAAAGTAATTATTAAAATAAATATTATGCACCAAAAGTGGGTTTGAGGAAAATTCAGAATTCAAAACTTAATATACTTAGCCAAGATAAGATATATTATCTCTTATATTGTGCTAAGTTCATGTCATTAATATTTTGCTTCTCTGGTGGTTTAACTCCCCCAGAATCTTTCAAGACGCTTTGATTTGCAGAGATGAGCTGCTAAGCAGGTTTAAAGAGGCTGTGAAACTAACACAAGATCACAGAGCTGGTCAAGGGAAAGCCTTGAGATTCAGAACCACAACAGTGTGAGTCCAAGCAGCACTGTCTTTGCTTAAAAAGAAACACAATTTAGTATTCACTATGTAGCTGAGATGACCTGAATCTCCTATTCCTCCGTCTCTTGCCTCTGCTGCTCCCCTCTTGGCAATAGTACAAAAGCCATGCATTTCTCAATCCTAGCTAGCCATGCTCATTTTGTGATCTATTTAGTCTCATGGCTCTGGAAATACCCGCACACCGTGGACTGTTGATCTTGTGCTACCTTTGTATGTAAGACTAATGATCCTTTTATATTCTTTCCAATGATCTTTACATTTAACAAACCTTGAAAACTATTTCCAACTTTGGCATCCTTGGGCACAAGATAAAATGGCTCTCGTCTTAAACTGGTCCTCATTTTTGTGCCAAGCCAGTTTTTGATGGGTAGTCCTTCGTTGGTGCTAATAGGCCAGCTGCTTTTTGATTCCAAAGCCAGAATTATATCCACAGATATTTCTTCTGGGTTTCTGATCAGAAGTGTTACAGCGGGGCTTCCTGGTTTTTCCTCCTCCACACAGATATCGCTGTCTGTTTACACATATTGAAGAAAGAAAGAGTTGATCAATTTTCCCTGGAAATATGGGAAAGTTACAAAACTGTAATTTAAAATCCAAAGCCTAAGCTCCAATTAACATCAGCTTCAATATACAACTACACCCCATGAAGCATAGTGCTTTAGCATGTAACCAATAGCTATCTGGAGACACTGTCAGGATTCTATCCAGGACCTGTGGTGAAGCATTTCTAAAGACTTTGGATTGGGGAGTGCTGTAATTAATTTTCATTTAGAATTTTAAGTGGTATTTAGAGAGAAGCCACATAGCAGCAGGAAAGAGAGTAGTAGAGCAGACCACAGCTACAGTCCAGCAGAGAGACCGTTGAGTATCGAGAAACAGCTACAGTCCAGCAGAGAGACCGTTGAGTATCGAGAAACAGCTACAGTCCAGCAGAGAGACCGTTGAGTATCGAGAAACAGTAGAAGTGAGAGCAATTACCGAGATTCAAACTAAGGTCCAGTGGTAGTGCTTGCCCAGTATGCACAAGATCTTGAGTTCAACCCCTTGTATTCCCCCCCCAAAAAAAATGTTTTCAAGGCCAGCCTGCGTTGTTTAATAATACCTCATCTCTAAATAGACAAACATATATTCTCAAATCAAGAGGGCACCAAGTCTGTGAGCTAAGGAAGGAAGGCAGATGCCTTTGATGTGATTGCAGGAGTCTGTCCTATAAAATGGTGGCCATTTCTATTTCCCAAAACAAAACAAGCAGGAGGAAGAAAGACTGAGCAAAGGGGAGCTCAGCATGAGCTTGCTGGGAGTGTTGGTGTAAAGTTTTAATGATAGCATTCAAGGGACAAGGCCGACCTGGTCTACATAGTGAGCGGGTACTACACAGGTCAGCCAGGGTTCCATAGTGAGATCCTGTTTCTGAAGGACAGATGGACAGATGGATGAACAGATAGCAGGAGTGCTCGATGTCCATGTGGAGACAGTAGGGTGGTTGGTTCAGGGAACTTTGGAAGGTGGCAGTACACTACTCCAAGAAAAGACTTCTGGAGTGCCCACAGAGTGGGGAGAGGGAAAGAGAGGTTGGGGAGAAAGACAGAGAGATACACTCATGGGTGCGTGGAAGAGGGAGAGGGACGATCTCAGAGGAGAACAGGAGAGGAAGGTATGTGAGTAAAACAGCATCTAGTCTGCAAGAAACCAAACCAAAAATCTCACCTTTGATTTCTTTAACTTCTTCTTTGATGATTTCCCTAAACTTTGACAGCATCTTGGAAGCTGATAATATTTCCCCTTCTAAAAAGTGACTCAGAGGATTTCCTCTTGGAATTCTTTTGAACTTCACAAGATAAAAAGCACCAGTGTTACGATACTCGTGCAGCTCGATTCTGGGAACTTCCAGCTTAAACATGACATCAAATTCATTAGGAGCAGAAATCTAAGGAATAGGAAACATTAAAATATTTCCAAACAATTGCAAATTTTTGGTGGAAATCTCACTTGACACTCTGCATGTGAAAAAGCAATCAAAAAGCAAGATCCCACCTAGCCTTGGTGATACACACATTTCAGTCCAGCACGCGGGAGACAGAGGCAGGTGGATCTTTATGAGGTCTCGGACAGCCAGGACTACATAGAAACCCTGTCTGTAGTGGAGGGGTAGGAGAGAGAGAGAGAGAGAGAGAGAGAGAGAGAGAGAGAGAGAGAGAGAGAGAGAGAGAGAGAGAGGAAGGAAGAAAGGCAAGATCCACAATATGTATCCCTTCTCGAAATAGGACCACCACACCTGAGAACAGGTAATCCCTATTACTGTACACCACACTATCGGTTTTAGATTATAGATTCTCTCAATTTTTTTTAAGCACAAGCAATAATGTTTGTTTCATTTGTTTTAAAATAGGGTCTTACTCTGTAGCCCAGACTGTCCCGGAACACATGGCATAGCCCAGGCTAGGTTTAAACTCAAGTTTGGTTCCTAGCATCCACATCAGGCAGCTCACAGCCACCTGTAACTGCAGTGCCAAGTACCATGACACTCTCCTGGCCTGCACGGGTCCCTGTACACAGGGTACATATAAACTCACATATATACATAAATAGCATATAAGTAATTTCTCTAAATAAAAGCCTTTCCACAAAATGAACTCTAGTCTTGGACTGCTTCTCTGGCAAACTGTTCCAACACAGAAAACAAACAAAAAAACAAAATTTACATATCAAAACCCTAGGAATAGGGGTTAATCCCAGCATTCAGGAGGCAAAAACAGGTAGATCTCTGTTGAATTGACACCACCCCAGTCAATTTCATTCAGGCAGGGCTATAGTGAGATTCTATCTCAAAACACAAAGTCACCAAAAATATTTTTTAATGAAATTAAAGCCTTTGTGGTTACTTTTTTTTGTTAAATATTTATTTATTTATTATGTATACAGTATTCTGTCTGCATGTATGCCTGCAGGCCAGAAGAGGGCACCAGACCTCATTCCAGATGGTTGTGAGCCACCATGTGGTTGCTGGGAATTGAACTCAGGACCTTTGGAAGAGCAGGCAATGCTCTTAACCACTGAGCCATCTCTCCAGCCCCCTGTGGTTACTTTTTGTTTTGTTTTGAAGACAGGGTTTCTCTGTGTAGCTTGGACACTGTCCTGTAACTCGCTCTGTAGACCAAGCTGTCCTCAAACTCACTGAGATCCACCTGCCTCTGCCTCCATAGTGCTGGGATTACAGGTGTGCACCACCACCCAGTGTGACATTACATTTTTTTATCACAAAATACACATTGCAGCCACCCTCCTGCCACAGTGGTCACAGAATTGTGCATTGAGGTGACACACACCTATAATCCTAGCCCTTCGAAAACTGAGGTAAGAGAATCTAAAGTTTGAGATTTAGCCTGGGCTACACAGTAAAATCCCATCTAAAACCAAAACAAACAATAAAACTTTTTCATGTTCTCAACAGCAATCATAATGAACACTTTTCCAAATTAAATACCACCGAGAGCTAGGGAGAGAGCTCTGGGAGCCGGTTTTGCTCAGCGTGCAGGAAGGCCTGGGTTCCATGCCCAGCACTGTATAAACTAGGCGTGATGATGGTGTATTTCCAGCACTAGGGAGACAAGTCAGTAGGATCATCCTTGGCTAGACAATGCGTTAGAGGCCAGCCTGGGGTACCTGAGACCCTGCCATAAAGTAGTAAAGTGACTCCATCCACTCAGCCATAGCATGGTCATCATCCGCACTGGGTGCAGACCTTCCAGTGTGATTGCTTTCAATCACATAGCCTCTCTAACAGAACGCAGGAGGAGCCGAGTTCCTCCAAAGCGAGTGTTAGGAGAAACTAGCTATCTATATTGGTCTGTATGATAACTGAATGAATGAGAGAGAGAGAGAGAGAGAGAGAGAGAGAGAGAGAGAGAGAGAGAGAGAGAGAGAGAGAGAGAGAGGAGAACATGGGCTGTTCTGGAAGGGAAGTGGGTGAGCCCAAGGGTGTGGGGAACCCCAAGCAAATGAGGGAAGTGAGGCAGAGTGGGCCTGGAGCCCCTCCAGCAAAAGCAAATCCCCGCAGCTCACCTTCACACGCTCATAGTAGCTGCCAGTGTTCAGTTGCTGCACGTCTTTGAACTCTGACTCACGGTTCTTCATTCTGGACAGCAGGCGCTTCACGATCTTATTCACTACGTCGGCCGCCTTCGAGATCTTCTCGCGTTTCAACTTCAATTTTTCCAGCACATTCTTGAGTTTTCCCTCGGGGGTCTCTTTTAGCTCCTTCCTGGACGCCCGAGGCGCTCTCAGATGCCCAACGGAGCGCGCGCCTCTCCTGTGGCTAGGACCCCTTGTGACCTCAGGAGCCTCGGGGTGCGCGGGAGGCTGGAGCTCCGGGGAGGCGGGAAGCTGGATGGCGGGAGGCTGGAGCTCCAGGGAGGCGGGAGGCTGGATGGCGGGAGGTTGGAGCTCCCGGAAGGCGGGCTGTTCGGCGACTCCTGCGGCGCCGGTGGCCGAGGACCGTAGGTCCGTGATGCGCATGGACGCCTGTCCCGGTCGCGCTTGTGTGGTTGGCTTCTCCGTGGGGTCCCCGTCAGGCTTCGCGCCCCGCGATCGCGCCCCCCTTTGCGGACCGCTGCTTCTGGCGTGGGACCGGGCGGCCACGGTCCCGTTGTGCTCCGTCGTGGTGCGCTTCGCAGCCGGCTTCTTAGCGCGCGATGCCGGTGGCCTTTCGCGCCGACCTTCCATAGCTGTGGCTCTCAACTCTGGAAGGGAAGAATCGACTTCGGGGAAAGACCGCAGGAAGGAGAACTCTCGGTAACCGCTGGAAACCGAAACTCAAATATCTGGCGGGAACGCAGCCGGCCTGTACCGCGCCGCGAGCAGGCGGAGGGACCCACGTGAGCTCACACGTCGCGACAAGGAAGAGGCGGTTCAGGAGATGAGAACTTTCTCACTCACTCCTGGGGAACAGCTGAGCCACTGGCTCGGAAACCACCCACCCCCTCCTTTATCGCAACGACACGGAAAACACTGACCAATAGTCAGACGGCCAGATTTGCTGACCTACGAGATTTATTTAGGGACATCGTCGCTCGTACATTTGAAGTTGATAATGTTTTCTGTGTAAGCTTTAAATAGGAATTTGGTGTTCTTGTTCATGAGAAATAGAAATACACGAAAGCTTTACACGATAGATGACTGCCTGGAATTAGTATTTCAACTTATCTGGCTTTCTCAAAAGCACACGAAATCTTCAAGAACTTGCTTAAAGTTCCTATGTGAGTTGCATAAGCAGCGCAGTGTGAGACACCTACTGATCTGACTGCTCAGATTCCAGAGCACTTCAATGCGGACTTTGAGAAAGCGATCTCTAAAGTCAATCTTGTCAACAGTGGTTGTTTCTTTGAAAACTGTGCTTAGCTTTAATTTGCCTTCTTCGCCTTCACCTGACAAAAACTAAAACCGGCTCTTTCTGTAGATTTACACAACCCAGAACACCACTTAGCCTTCGGCTAACATCAGACTGTGTAACTCCACTCCTTACTACATAGTCCTGTGTGTCCACTAACATGAAACTCACAATTCCTACGGTGTTTAATTTTCGGGAAAGTAGGCGTGCGTGTGCATGTGTGTATGTGTGTGTGTGTGTGTGTGTGTGTGTGTATGTGTGTGGTAGTAGACAATGGTGCGTTGGGGGCGGGGCGGGTGAGATGACACATTGCCTGGATAAAAGACACTAATGATTGTGATGCTGTCCCATCGCCCGTGCAATTCTTTTCCCTCCTTCCTGTGAATGTCTGTCTGTACATGAGTTCCCATAATGGGAAATGGTCGTCTAAGTATTGGCTTTTGAATGCCAAGCAGACATGCCTGCGGACAGAAACACTTCCTCCTTTGCAGAAATATGCTTTAGACATGAGACCTCTATATTTAGAATGCCTTGCCAGGCATGATGGCGCAAACCTTTAGTCCCAGCACTTGGGAGGCAATTCAGCTGAAGTCTGAGTTCAAGGCCAACCTGCTAGTCTACAAAGCAAGTTCCAGGACAGCCAGGGGTACAGTGAGAACCTGTCTTTTTTTATTATTGATATTTATTGAGCTCTACATTTTTCTCTGCTCCCCTCCCTGCCTCTCCCCTCCCCCCCCTTCAATCCTCCTTCAAGGTCCCCAGGCTCCCAATTAACTCAGGAGATCTTGTCTGTTTTACTTTCTTCTTCCCATGTAGATGAGATCTATGTAAGTCTCTCTTAGTGTCTGCATTGTTGTCTAAGATCTCTGGGATTGTGGTTTGTAGGCTGGCTTTCTTTGCTTTATGTTTAAAAACCACCTGTGAGTTGAGTACATGTGATAATTGTCTTTTTGTGTCTGGGTTACCTCACTCAAAATAATGTTTTCTATCTCCATCCATTTTCCTGCAAAATTCAAGCTGTTGTTATTTTTTTCTGCTGTGTACTACTCCATTGTGTAAATTTACCACATTTTCTTATCCATTCTTTGATCGAGGGGCATTTAGGTTGTTTCCAGGTTCTGACTATGACAAACAAAGCTGCTATGAATATGAACATAATTGAGCACATTTCGTTGTGGCACGATTGAACATCCTTTGGACATATACCAAAAAGTGGTATTACTGTTTTTTTTTAATATTTATTTATTATGTATACAATATTCTGTCTGTGTATATGTCTGCAGGCCAGAAGAGGGTACCAGACCTCATTCCAGATGGTTGTGATTACTGGGTCTTGAGGAAGGTTGTACTGACATCTAAAAAAGTTGTACCAGCTTTCACTCCCACCAGCAATGCAGAAGTGTTCCCTTTACGCCACAACCTCTCCAGCATAAGTTGTCATCAGTGTTTTTGATCTTGGCCATTCTTACAGGCATAAGATGGAATCTCAGAGTTGTTTTGATTTGCATTTCTCTGTTGACTAAGGATGTTGAACATTTCCTTAAGTGTCTTTCAGCCATTTTATATTCCTCTCTCAAGAGTTCTCTGTTTAGGTCTGTACTCCTTTTTTTTTTTTATTGGATTATGTGTTCTTTTGGTGTCCAATTTCTTGAGTTCTTTGTATTTTGGAGATCAGACCTCTGTCTGATGTGGGGTAGGTGAAGATCTTTGCCCATTCTGTAGGCTGTCGTTTTGTCTTGTTGACCTGCCCTTTGCTTTACAGAAGCTTTTCAGTTTCAGGAAGTCCCATTTATTAATTGTTTCGCTCAGTGTCTGTGCTTCTGGGGTTATATTTAAGAAGTGGTGACGCCGGGCGGTGGTGGCACACGCCTTTAATCCCAGCACTTGGGAGGCAGAGGCAGGCAGATCTCTGTGAGTTCGAGGCCAGCCTGGTCTACAAAGGGAGTTCCAGGACAGGCTCCAAAGCTACAGAGAAACCCTGTCTTGGGGGGGGGGACAATAAAAAAGAAAAAAAAACAAAAAAAGTTTCATGAGAGCCTGTTCTCTAGAATGTGCTGCTTAACTATTTCTTTATTTCTTTGAATTTTTGAGACAGGGTTTCTCTGTGTAGCTTTGGAGCGTGTCATGGAACTTGCTTTCTAGACTAGGCTGGCCTCTGACTCATAGAGATCTGCCTGTCTCTGCCTGTTGAGTGCTGGAATTAAAGGCGTGAGCCGCCACCACCGGACCTGATTAGCTTTATCAAATCGGTCATTCCTAGGTGTAGTTTTTAGGTAAGCATGATGGCTCATCCAGCATCCATCTAAAGGTGGAAGGAGAGAGCCAGCACATCTCTCTCTCTCTCTCTCTCTCTCTCTCTCTCTCTCTCTCTCTCTCTCTCTCTCTCTGTCTCTGTCTCTCTTTCTCTGTCTCTTTTTTCTCTCTCTCTCTCTCTCTCTCTCTCTCTCTCTCTCTCTCTCTCACACACACACACACACACAAGTGCACAGTACAGTGAGAAGCACGTTTATATGTTGGGCAACCCTCACCACCACACATCTCCAGAAGTGTACACCTTGCCAAACAGGCGCAACCATTAAACAGTTCTTTGCAGCAGTCTCCTTGGCAATCGGCGCTTCACTTTCTGCCTGTGATCTTGACTTCTTACTGCCAGTGCTTTACGTCAGCGGGGTCCTACTGAGCAATAGCCCATCCTTCATTTGTAGCGTTTGTCTCTAGTAATTCACTTACTTGATCAATAAATATTTGGCTGCCTAAGACATGTCAAGCTCTGTTCTTAACTCTTGGGATTTGCTAACAATGACTCTTGTCTTCCTAGAGCTTACATTCTCTCAGGGGAAAATAGGCAAAAAAGCAACGTAAATGTGTAGGTAGATTATCCCATATGGTAAATGATAATCTCTATCAAAGAAAGAAAGGGACCTCTCATCCCAGCACTCAGGTGGCTGAGGCAGGAGGGTCTCTACTAGTACAAGGCCAGCCTGGTCTACAAAGTGAGTTCCAGGACAGCTAGGGCTACATGAAAAATAAAGAAAAGAAAGAAAAGGAAAGGAACTGGAGAGGTGGCTCGGTGGTTAAGGTACTGACTGCTCTTTGAAAGGATCAAGTTCATTTCCCAGCGCCATTTTCCAGCAGTAAATTCCATGGGATCCATTACCCTCTTGTGGCCTCCAAGGGCACAAGGCATACACATGGTGCACAGACAAAAACACTGGTATTTTTTTTTTAATGAAAAGGAAAATAACCAGGCAGTGGTGGTGCATTCCTTTAATCCCAGCACTCAGGAGGCAGAAGCAGGCAGATCTCTGTGAGTTCGAGAACTGCCAAGACTACACAGAGAAACCCTGTCTGAAAAAAAAATAGTACAAAATGGTAAGGAAAAAGGCATGTGCATCCCGAGAGCGTGACACTTGAGAATGATCGTGCAAGGGGTATAGTTCACTGCAACAACCACTCCGTAACTGTTTTTCTTCTAATGTGAATCTTTCTAAGCTTATCTGCTCTTAGGTTTGTCTGTGGTGGCACAGGTCCATAGTTCCAGCTACTCGGGAGGATAAGCAAAGCATTT
This sequence comes from Microtus agrestis, assembly GCA_902806775.1. Classification (NCBI taxonomy): domain Eukaryota; kingdom Metazoa; phylum Chordata; class Mammalia; order Rodentia; family Cricetidae; genus Microtus; species Microtus agrestis. Next base: position 142,216 of record CADCXT010005616.1, read on the forward strand.
CTGAGCCCAGAAACACAAGTCTGGGTGAGAGGGAGCTCTTGTCTCAAACAAACAACAATAAATATGAGGTCCATTGTCAGGGATCCTGATACAAGGCATCACAGACTACCTTCTACATAAGGGTTTAATATATTTTCACAGCGCTGGGCAGTGGCAGGTGGATCTCTGTGAGTTCGAGGCCAGCGTGGTCTAGAAGAGCTAGTTCCAGGACAGGAACCAAAAGCTACGGAGAAACCCTGTTTCAAAAATCCCAATATATATATATTCACAGTAGAAGTTCAGTTAATCATGTGCTTAAACTACAGACTTAAAATGGTTTTTTTTAAGATTTATTTATTTATTTATTATGTATACAGTGTTCTGCCTGCATGTATCCCTACAGGCCAGAAGAGGGCACCAGATCTCATTATTGCAAAGCCACTGTATGGTTGCTGGGAATTGAACTCAGGGACCTCTGGAAGAGCTGTCAGTGCTCTTAACCGCTGAGCTATCTCTCCAGCCCCAGCCTTAAACTATTTATGAAGCTGTTGTGGAATGATCGCTTTGCACACTATAGATATGTATTACTCTCAATGGTTAATAAAGGAGATGACTGACCTCTACCTGGACAGGTAGAGAGGTTAGATGGGACTCGTAGACAAAAAGAGCATGAAGAAGTGGAGCACTCTGAGAAGACTCAGAAAAAAGCAGGATAAATTTGCCATGCTGAAAAAAGGTACCGTGAGCCAGGGATGATGACCTGGCGTTCTCTCGCACTGTGTCCTGGATACCACAGACCAACCAGAGAATGTGTGTGTGTGTGTGTGTGTGTGTGTGTGTGTGTCAGAAGAAGGCTTTAACACTGTCAACTCCAAAACATTGAACATTGAACCTCCTTTGAAGTCCACCTTTCGCCTGCTCCCGCTGTTCCTCCACAAATGTAATTTGAATTTATTGTCAAGGCTACCCGAATTTCAGACTGTAGGTTCACAAAGTAAAATCATAATTGTTAAGTATTTTTCTGGCCGGTAAACCTTACCACCGGCGTAATAATCCAAATTAGATCAGATCAGACCGAATTAGAAGACGTCCAAGGAAAAAAAAAAGAGAGACCACCTGTTTCGTCGCTGTGGGCGTGGTCTCGACCGTCCCGGGGGAGGGGTCCCCGATTGGCCGCCTTCCTTGTGGGTGGAGTCTGGACGGCGGCCACTCCCAGGGGAGGGAGCTTGGAATGGAGTTTTCCACCCAACATTTTAAGATGGATGCCAGGGGACTGGGGTGAAGCCCCCCATCTAAACAATTCAGACTCTTTGTATAAAGGGGTGCCAGGGAGCTGAGGTGTCGCTTCCGACCGAACAATAATGTGCCCGCAAATTCAAAGAACCTGATAAGACAAACTGATCAAACTCATTGTTCGTGAGTGGCAACCTGGCTCTAAAGACTGGCCCACCTGAAAGGTCTAACTTCAACCTTCAAGGCAGAATCCCCAGCCGGCGCCATAGGAACCCGGCAGGTGGAGAACGCACAAACCCAGCCTGCGTGCGCCACCAGCGACTCCAACCGCCAATCAGAGGCGACGCTGGGCGCAGGCGTGCTGCGCTCTGACGCAGGGCAAGGTGGCGGCGCCCTGTGGGCTTCCACTCTCTCGGTTGTTTCGGGTTCTTTGTCCGCCCTCGGCATGTTCCTTCTCCGAGCCCGTGGCCGCTGGGCCGCGGCGTCCCTCGGCAAACGCCTGCCCTCTTGTCGCCTCCGCAGCGACAGCGCCGCTCCGTGCAGCGCGCACTTCGATGTGGTCGTGATCGGAGGGGGGCACGCGGGCACCGAGGCGGCCGCCGCCGCTGCTCGCTGTGGCTCGCGGACTCTGCTCCTCACACACCGCGTGGACACGATCGGTGAGCAGCCCGTGGCCTCTCACGGCCGCGAGGCCAAGGGTGGTGCGCGGCGGGGACTCTGCCGCGGACCGAGCGCGGGCAGGGTTGAGGTGGGCAAGAGCGGTGGGTGCACGGGGTGCGGGAGCGGAGGACTGGAGAGCGCGCTAGGTTGCTGGGTTAACCTTCCCGGATCTTCACCTCAAAGACAGGGTGAGTGACATTTTCACGCCCGCTCGATTAAGCGACATAGTGCGCTCACCGAGAGCTTGTCAAGCCCTTGTGACCAACGGCGCCATTGAGAGTATCGTGCCTAAGACTTGCTGGTTCGCGGGGTCGCGTACTCGCCACCTCTTTATCTCGTCATTTGACGAACATTAGATTTATCGCGTTTCTTGGTTCTTTCAAGTAATGTTTCTTTAAACGTAGAAGTACACTTGTCGCTTCAGCACAATGCATATGCACACAGTCGTGCAAAACCTTTATTCTGTCAACTCAGTAATATATATTTAAGAACATTTCAGAAGCCTATTAATAATTCTGATAAATGAGTTTAATAAAAGCAGCCCTAGTTTGGAACGAAATGATTGGGGCCTGTTGTTATTTTTTGTGACAGGGTCTCAGTGTCTGACTGGTCTGAAACTTGCTGTGTAGACCAGTCTGGCTTGGAACTCACAGTGATCCATCCATCTCAGCCTCCAGAGTGCTGGGATTTAAAGTGTACCCCATCACACCTAGCCAACATGGTTGTTTTAAGGAAATTTGGTACAGTATCAAGAGTTCCTTGCCTTCCAGGAAGAAGAATGACAGCCTCAGAAGGTTCTGTCTAAAGGAACACAGCGGGAATGAGTCGCTCATCCTCTGCTACTCCCTCCTGTCTTTGAAGTTAGAGGAAAAAGATTTTTTTTGTAAATGAGTAATTATCTAGAGGAGCAACTCTTTATTAAATAATATGTACAAGGTGCTCGTTTATTTCCCGTGATTGTGTCCATTCTCTTTAGGTCAGATGTCCTGTAATCCTTCCTTTGGTGGCATCGGAAAGGGGCATTTGATGAGGGAAGTAGATGCCTTGGATGGCTTGTGTTCGCGGATCTGTGACCAGTCTGGTATACATTACAAAGTATTAAACCGGCGAAAGGGCCCTGCTGTGTGGGGGCTGAGAGCGCAAATTGATCGGAAGCTTTATAAACAGAACATGCAGGTGAGCGGAGGTGAGGACAGGAAGGACTGTGGGTCCCTCCAGCTGCTCTTTCAACTGGTGGTCTCTTGACAGAAGGAAATCCTGAATACGCCCCTGCTCACTGTTCAGGAGGGAGCTGTAGAAGATCTAGTTCTCACAGAAGCAGAGCCTGGATATGCTGGGAAGTGCCGGGTCAGCGGTGTTATTTTGGGTATGTACTGGCTAATAATGCTCATTCCAGCAAAGAGACCCTGGGAGACATGTGCTTTAGAGAAGAGTATGGAGATGTTTTTCCTATGCCGGGAAATTCTTGTTTTCTCTGTCTCTTCATTTTGACCATCATGAGTGTAATGATCCATTTCAATGAGTCTCAGCCCAATTCCGGGTTCATAGGTACTGTTTTAGCATAAGACTCCAGAGCCTGCATGGGTTTATCTTTTACCCGGGTTCATCTGTCATAAATTTGTTTCTGTACTTGTTATTTTATGTGTGACGTGCATGTGTGTATAAGTTAGAGGATGGCTTTCGAGAGTTGATTCCCTTCTCTCAACATGTGGGTACCGGGAATGGAATTCAGGCCACTGGGCTTGGCAGCAAGCTTGATTACCCACTGAGCCACCTCAACCATGTCCCCTTCTTTTTACTATCCCTTCCTCCCCTCCCCCCCACCCCCGTACATCCTGGGCAGGGCTCTAACAGTATAGCAGAGAATGGCTTTGAAAAACCTCAAACTCGGGGCTGGAGAGATGGCTCAGCGGTTAAGAGCATTACCTGCTCTTCCAAAGGTCCTGAGTTCAATTCCCAGCAACCACATGGTGGCTCACAACCACCTGTAATGGGGTCTGGTGCCCTCTTCTGGCCTGCAAGCATACATGTAGACAGAATATTGTATACATAATAAATAAATATTTTTTAAAAAAAGCCTTTACTGTGGAAGTTTCCCGCAGGAAGGAAGGTGACCTTGGTGGGTTGGAGCCAGGCTGTCACACCCCTCACTCTGGAGGTTTACTGGGGGGAGGTGCAGAGGCATCCTCTGAGTGAGGGCAGAGGGAAAGAGAGCCAGGGGCTGGAGGAGTTGGCCCTGCACAGGCGCGTAAGGAGAGTGCTCTACTTGGTGTCTGCCACAGCTGTAGGGAAATAGCTCGGCTGCTGTTGATGGCGTGTCCTACTAGGTCCCTGAGAGCAGGCCCGTGTAAATGCCTGGATGCTAACTCTGCCTCTTACATGCTGCGATTCTAATTCATGTCAAATTACCTTCTCCCCACTGAGCTGTACACCTGGCCCTGCATTCCTATCTTAGTTAGAGTTACTGCTGTTATGACAAGACACTGTGACCAAAGGCAAGCTGGGTAAGAAAGGGTTTATGCGGTTTAGCTTTCATGTTCATAGGCAGTCATTGACGGAAGTCAGGACAGGAACTCAAACAGGGCGACAACCTGGAGGCAGGAGCTGATGCAGAGACCATGGAAGGGTGCTGATTACTGCCTTTTCCCCAGGGGTTTGCTCAACCTGCTTTTTATGGCACCTGGGGGGAGCACCGCTCACAATGGGCTGGGCCCTCCCACTTTATTCACCAGTTGAGAAAATGCTCTACAGGCCTGTTTTGTACAATTTTTTATTCCTTTAAGTTTCTGACAGTTTCAGAAAGATGAAGAAATCATGTCATATTTAGCCAGAAGTCTAAAATCAGCTAATTTTCTCTTTTTTAATATTTATTTTATGTGTATGAATGATTGTCTCCATGTATTTGTGTACAATGTGTGTATGCCTGATTCCTGGAGAAGTCAGAGAGGGCAATTGATCCCCCAGAATTGGAGTTATGGACAGTTGTGAACTTCCATGAGTGTCCTGGGAATTAAATCTAGTTCTTTTGCAAGAGCAACCATTGCTCTTAACTGCTGATCCATCTTTCCAGCCAATAATTTTCTAAATGAACCTTCATAATTAAACACTGTGCCCATGTGATCTTAGGAACATGCATTTACTGCTTTGGGGGCTTTGGTTTATGGTTGGTTGGGGGTTTGTTGTTGTTGTTTGGTTGGTTGGTTTTGGTTTTTCAAGACAGGGTTTCTCTATGTAGCCCTGACTGTCCTGGAACTTGCTCTGTAGACCAGGCTAGGCTCCAACTTGCAGAGATATGCTTGCCTCTACCTCCCAAATGCTGGGTAAAGACGTGCACCACCACCGCCAAGCTGATTTTAGGAATATGTGAATTGGTAATGATATATCATGTTTTCCCTACCACACTTCTTAAATTCTTGAGATTCATTACATATATTGTGTGTGTGTGTGTGTGCCCACGTGCATCCAGGTATGTGGACATGTGTGTAGTGGCCAGAGGTCAGCGTAAAGAGTCTTCCACACATTTATTTTTCTGTTTGTGGAGACACACGTCTGGCACACTCATGGAGGTGAGAGAACAGCTTGTAGGAGACAGCTCTCTCCTTCCACCACGTGAGTTCCAGGGATCAAGCTCAGGTCATCAGGCTTCATGGCAAGTGCTTTCTTGCCAAGCTCCTGCATTGCTTGCTTTTGTAAGCAAGTGTCTCTCTCTGATCCTGAACTCAGTGATTCAGCTAGCGTGGCTGAACTGTCTCACGTTTCTAGGGGAAGGGAGTTTTTCTGTAATTCTGATAGAAAGTATTCAGATCTGTCTTATTCTAGTAGTTTACTGGTTTTGTTGTTTTCTGCTCATTTAGCAGATGGAAGTACAGTTTATGCAGAGAGTGTAATTCTGACAACGGGGACATTTCTGAGAGGCATGGTCATAATTGGATTGGAGATGCATCCTGCAGGACGTTTGGGGGATCAACCCTCAATAGGGTTGGCTCAGACTCTGGAGAAGTTGGGATTTGTGGTAGGAAGACTGAAGACTGGAACTCCACCCCGACTTGCCAAAGACTCCATTAATTTCAACATTCTAAACAAGCACACACCAGACAATCCATCCATCCCGTTCAGCTTTCTCAATGAAACAGTGTGGATCAAGGTAAGATGGTTTATGACGACCCAGTTTGATAGGTGATGCTGGCTGTTGATAGCAGAGGTATCCTAACCATCTATCTTTCTCTTCATTTGCTTTTATTTATTTACTTACTTATTTATTTTGGGTTTCTGAGAAAGTGTAGTTTTGGAACTTGTCCTGGAACTCACTCAGTAGACCATCTGGCCTCAAACTCACAGAGATCCACCTGCCTCTGCCTCCTGAGTGCTGTGATTAAAGGCGTGCACCACCACCCAGCTTCTTTTGCTTTTATTTTTTTAATTTCATTTTTGTTTTTATTTATGTGTATGTATCAGTGTGAGGTATGTATTGCCTGTGGGGGCCAGAACAAAGTATTGGAACCCCTTGGAACTAGAATTACAAGAGATTGTGAACTGACCATTCTGGGTGCTAGGAACTGAACTCTGAGCCTCTAGAAGAGCAGCGAGCATTCTTAACTACTGAGTCATCTCTCCTGCACCTCCTATTTTTTGCTCTCTTTTATGTGTATGAATGTTTTGCCTTTATTTATGCCTGTGCCCATGTGACTGTCTGGTACCCAAGGAGATTAACAGAAGATGTTGGATTCCACAGAACTATAATTACAGAGAGTTTTGAGCTACTGCATGGGTGCTGGATATCAAACCATGTCCATTGGAAAGCAACTGTTGTTAACTACTGAACCAGTCCCATCTTTCCTCCCTCCCTTCTTCCTCTTTCCTTCCTTCCTTCCTTCCTTCCTTCCTTCCTTCCTTCCTTCCTTCCTTCCTTCTTTCCTTTCTCCCTCCCTCCTCCCTCCCTCCCTCCTTTCTCTCTCTCTCTCTCTCTCTCTCTCTCTCTCTCTCTCTCTCTCTCTCTCTCTCTCTCTCTCTCTCTCTCTCTCTTGAGGCTGGGTTTCTTTGTGGAGCCTTGACTGTCCTAGACTAGGCTAACCTCACTAGGCTGACCCAAAACTCACAGAGATCCACCTGCCTCTCAAGTGCTACCACTGCCCAGTACAGCTGGCATTCTTAACTACTGACCCATCTCTCCAGTCCCCCACATCTTTCTTTCTCTTTCTTTTTTGTTCTGATTTGTTTTGGTTTTGAGACAGGGTTGGTTTCTCACAATATATGTGATCTAGAACTCACTGTAGCTTGTGTTGGCCTTAGAATTTGTGGCAGTCCTACTTACCACGCGCAGCTTCTTCCTTTGGCAGAATGAATAAAAATGTGAAAAAAATGAAAGCGTTAGCTGATTAGCAGTTGGGTTTTTTCTGTACATTCTTGTGTCTTTACTTCTACATAACTTACTTTGTGCACTACCTTGGTTACTTTTCTATTGCTGTGGTAAGATATCATGACCAAGGCACCTACAGAAGAGTTCATTGGGGATTTACAGGTTCAGAAGGTGAGTCTGTGACCATCACAGCAGGGAGCATGGCAGCAGATGTGGCGCTGGACAGGTTGGAGCTTAGGTTGTGATCCAACAAGCCTGAGGCAGAGAGAGAGAGAGAAAGCTAGCTGGGAATGGCCCTAGTCTTGAAACCTCAAGCCCACCCCCAGTGACACACCTGCTCGAACAAAGCCATACTTTCTAATCCTTCCCAAACAGTCCCAACAACTGGTGACCAAGTTTTCAAATATATGGCCCTGTGGGGATCGTTGTCATAGAACTCACCACATACACTAACCTTTTTGAAACAATTTCAGATTTACAAAATAGAAAAACTTGTGGGGCGGTGGTGGCGCACGCCTTTAATCCCAGCACTCAGGAGGCAGAGGCAGGTGGATCTCTGTGAGTTTTGGGTCAGCCTAGTGAGGTTAGCCTAGTCTAGGACAGTCAAGGCTCCACAAAGAAACCCAGCCTCAAGAGAGAGAGAGAGACAGAGAGAGAGAGAGAGAAAGAGAGAGAGAGAGAGAGAGAGAGAGAGAGAGAGAGAGAGAGAGAGAGAGAGAGAGGGAGGGGAGGGGAGGGGAGGGGAGGGGAGGGGGGGGGCGGGGAGGGCAGGGGAGAGAGAGAGAGAGAGAGAGAGAGAGAGAGAGAGAGAGAGAGAGAGAGAGAGAGAGAGAGAGAGAGACCTGGACTCAGTCCTCAGGACACACATGGTGGAGAGACAGACCCACTCCCAGTTTTTCTCTGACCTTCACACATGCTGTGGCATGCGTTTATGCACACATATACACATGTACAAAAATGTAATAAAATACAACAAGACTGTCAAGCTGCCCTTAATTCCAGCACTTGGGAAGCACAGGCAGGCAGATCTCTTTGAATTCCAGGACACCCAGAGTTGTTAACACAAAGAAACCTGAATTAGACTTATTTTTATTTTAAGTGTATCAGCTTTGCCTGAATGTATGTTTGAAAGCCACTCATGGTCGTTATTTTGCCATATTACCTCCCCATAAAGATGTGCGTATTTATTGTTATAGTACAGTAAAACACATTTTGTTTTATGGAGCATTCAACAGTAAATGGCAGAGATTGTGAGCCTTTCTCTCTAAAGAATTCAGTCTGAACCTCACCTAGACAGACATCCTTTTTTATAAACGCAGAGCAGTGTTGAGATGGAGGACTGAGCAGTGCTGTTATCTCATAGGCGGCCCCGTCAGAGTCTCCCCATTTCCCAGTGTTGTCCAGAGTCATCCTCATCCTGCTCTGGCTCTGTACAGTTTGTTTGTTTGTTTTGACATTTATTTGTAAATTTCTTTGTATTTGTTTGCATGTTACTCATGCTTGTGTAAGTCAGATGACAACTTTTAGGATTTGGTTCTGTCCTGCCACATGGGTCCTAGAGATTGCAGTCAGGTGAGCAGGCCTGGCAGCAAGTGCCTTAACCTGCTGGTCCATCTAGATGGCCCAACACTTTCTGCATTGTGTTTTGTTTTTTGGGTTGTTCTTGCTTGTTTTTTTTGGGTTTTTTTGGGGGGGTGTTCGAGATAGGGTTTCTCTGTCCTGGAACTAGCTCTTGTTGACCAGGCTGGCCTCAAACTCACAGAGATGCGCCTGCCTCTGCCTCCTGAGTGCTGGGTTAAAGGTGTGTGCTACCATTTTCTGGCAGCACCCCTAGTGTTTATATATAATAAAAGGAATTAAGTCATCCCCACCCCCAGAACTTAGCATATTCTAGATTTGTCTGTTTCCTCTACCTTCTTTCTTAGAAACTGATAATTAGATTTAGAAACTTGCTTAAATTTAGGTTCAACAACAGCATAAGTTGTGCTTATTTTTGGCAGGAATACTTAGTTATGCACAAATTTAATGTGTGCTAAAGTAAGTCAGTATTGTGTAGGTTTTATTTGAATAAGAGGCAAATCAGTAAGTGAAGAAGCAAAATACTGCCGGGCAGTAGTGGCGCACACCTTTAATCCCAGCACTCGGGAGGCAGAGGCAGACAGATCTCTGTGAGTTTGAGGCCAGCCTGGTCTACAGAGTATGTTCCAGGACAAGCTCCAAAGATGCAGAGAAACCCTGTCTTGAAAAACCAAAGAAAAAAGAAACAAAGAAAAAGAAGCAACAGCAAATTAATGTTCTATGCCAGCCATGGTGCCCCACGTACAATCACAGCTGTCAGAAGTAAGTAGAAGCTTCTCTGCACCGAGCGTTCAAGGCCAGTCCAGGCTACTAGAGACCCTGTCTCAGACAGGCAGTGAAATCTGTGTTGTATGTGGTTTCTATTTTCTAGCCAGAAGATCAACTGCCATGTTACTTGACTCATACCAACCCCAGAGTGGATGAGATTGTCCTTGAGAACCTGCACCTAAACAGTCACGTTAAGGAAACTACAAGAGGACCCCGGTAAGGCCTAGAAGGGAGTACTCAGTGTCTTTAAGGAATGAGATAAACTTTTTTTTGTCATTGAATTTACCTTAAATTTCAATGTCTTATTCTAGATACTGTCCCTCCATTGAATCTAAGGTTTTACGTTTTCCAAACCGTGTTCATCAGGTTTGGTTGGAACCGGAAGGAATGGATTCTGACCTTATCTACCCGCAAGGGTTATCTGTTACACTGCCAGCCGAGTTACAAGAGAAAATGATAGCGTGCATCAGAGGCCTGGAGAAAGCCAAAATGGTCCATCCAGGTAAAGAAGGTCACAGGTCTACTTCAGTAAGCAGTCAGGTGGGCTTCTCCCTTTGTTGCTTAGTGCTCCATAAAATAAGCCCAAGCTGGACATGGTGACACACATCTGTAATCCTAACACTAACACTTGGGAAGCTAAAACAGGAAGGTTCCTTCAAGTTTGAGGCTGTGTGTGGCTACATAGCAAGAACCTCTAGCCGGGCGGTGGTGGCGCACGCCTGTATTAATAGATGAAACCCGGCGTGTATACATTTCCCGTAATCTGATAGACTTTGTAGTTCCTCTTGGAGGCAGTGCAGTGATTTTGGCTTACCTTGTGCACTTGTTCTTTGTCCAGGCTATGGTGTTCAATATGATTATTTAGATCCCCGCCAGATCAGTCCTTCTCTCGAGACACATTTGGTTCAGCGGTTGTTCTTTGCTGGGCAGATAAATGGAACCACTGGCTATGAGGAAGCTGCAGCTCAGGTAAAATTTGTTTTGTTTCGTTTTGCTTTGCTTAAGACAAGGTCTCTCTAGGTTGTCTTAGCTGTCCTTAAACTCACTATGTAGACCAGGCTGGCTTCAAACTCACAGAGACCACCTGCTGCTGCTTCCCAAGTGCTGGGATTAACGGTGTGCTCTACCATGTCAAGCTCCAGGTAAGAATTCATTCATGGGGCTAGAGAGATGTCTTAGAGGTTAAGAGCACTAGCTACTCTTCCAGAGATTTTGAGTTCATTTCCCAGAACCACTTCGTGGCTCACAGGCATCTATAATGAGATCTAGTGCCCTCTTCTAGCATACAGGCAAAACACTGTATACATAAGAAATAAATCCTTAAAAAAGAAAGAAAGGCCAGGCGGTGGTGGTGCACGCTTTTAATCCCAGCACTCGGGAGGCAGAGGCAGGTGGATCTCTGGGAGTTCGAGGCCAGCCTGGTCTACAAGAGCTAGTTCCGGGACGGGCACCAAAGCTACAGAGAAACCCTGTCTCGAAACACAAAAAAAAAAAAAAAAAAAAAGAAAGAAAGAAAGAGGAAGGAAGAAAGGAAGAATTTATTCAGATGTTGCTATAAACCAAAAGAGACCATTTCATTATACAGATCTTGGATACAATAGTATTTCAGGCTAAGTGATATAGCTGTTTATAGCAGCTATATATAATGCACTTGTTTTGTTTTGAAATAGGGTCTTGCTATGAAGCCCCAGCTGATCTTTTATTATTTTATTTTTTCAAATAGAGACTCATGAGCCCAGATTGGCCTCAGACTTGCTGTGTATCCAAGGCTGGCCTTGAAAGTCCAGTCCCGCTCTCACTTTGCAAGTGCTGAGACTACAGCTCTGCTTTGCCTCCCTAGTGTTGGGACTGCAGACATGTGCATGGTGCCCAGCATGTCGGGCATCATTTTGAAAGCATGTACAGTTAGTTTCTGAGTCCCTAGATCTGCTAGGATATTGAGGGAAAAAAATATGGAATTGCTTCTAAAGTGTGAAAAAAAGAACATTTAATTCTTTTAAAATTTCTGAAAATTATGTTGTTACTGTTTTGTCTTTGTCTTTCTGTGTTGTGTATGTGTGCACTTTTTAATGTATATGAGTGTTGTGTCTGCATGTATGTCTGTGTACCATGTGTGTGCTTAGTACCTATGGGGGCAGAAAAGGGCATTAGGTCCCGTGAACCTAGAATGCAAATGATTGGTGCCACCATGTTGATGCTAGGAATCAAATTCAGGGCTGTGGAAGAGCAGCCTTTAACTGCCGAGCCATTTCTCTAGCTCTGTGTTTTGTTTTGCTTTGTTTTTCCTATTAATATGTATTCTCATATTAATATGTATGGGAAGGGGGTATGTGCACATGACTGAGATGCCAGAGAATGCCAGAAGAGGGATTTTCTGGAGCTGGAGTTGTTGTTATAGGTGGTTGTAAGCTCCCCAGCATGGGTACAGTAAACCAAACTTGAGTTCTCTGCAAGAGCAGTATACACTTTTTTTTTTTTTTTTTTTTTTTGGTTTGTTTTTGTTTTGAGACAAGGTTTCACGGTAGCATGTCCTGGAACTAGCTCTTATAGACCACAGTATACACTCTTAACATCTTGACCCAATCCCTCCACCTTATTTTTTGAGACAGAATCTCTCATTGCACTCACCAGTTAGGCTAAACTGACTAACCAGTGAGTCTCTTCCTTCTTAGAGCTGAGATCACAGGTCTGTTCCACTCTGCTCGGCCTTTTCATGAGACTGTTGGGTATCAAATTGAGGCCCTTATGCTTCAGAGGTAGGCGATTTATGAAATCTTTCCAACCTTCCATAATATTCTTCACAGCTGTCTTGGTCACTGTTCTATTGCTGTGAAGAGACACCATGACCACAGCATCTTATAAAAGAAAGCATTTAATCTGGGCTGGTTTACTGTTTCAAAGGCTTAGTCTATTCTCATCATGGGGAAGAACATAGTGGCATGCAGGCAGACAGTGCTAGAGACATACTAGCTGAGAGTTCTATAACTGGATCCACAGGCAGCAGGAAGAGGGAGATACTGGGCTTGCTTTGGCTTTTGAAACCTCCAGCCCATCCCAGTGACACACCTCCAACCTTCTAAGCCACACCTTCTAATTCTTCTCCCTGATGACTAAGCATTCAGCCTCAAGGGGGGGTTTACTCAAACCATCACACAGGGGTCAATTGTATCTTTTGTGTGTTTGTACATATAAAGAAGCTAGAGAAGTCTCACAAGTAGGTTTATAAAGATTATCCACCCCCAAACTCCCAGTCCTCTGCAGAATGAATCCTACATTCTAACGTGTGTTCTGTTTCTTAATGTGGATCACATTTATGTTCCTGATGAGCCTGCTTTCTTCCTACCCTGTGTGTTTGTTTTGATTTTTTGAAACAGGGTTTCTCTGTATAGCCCTGGCTGTCCTGAAACTCAATTTGTAGACCAGACTGGCCTCTAACTCAGATCCACCTGCCTCTGCTTCCAGAGTTCTGGGATTAAAGGTGCGCACTCCTGCTCACCGGCTCTTCCCTTCCCTGTGTGTGTGTGTGTTTCCAGGTTGTGTGCTAAATAGAATAGCTATTTGTTCAGTTCATAATGGCCTCTTAAACATTTCAGTCCTCTTATAGGGTGTGATAGCTGGAATCAACGCCAGTCTTCGGGTCAGTCGAAAACCACCCTTTATTGTAAGTCGTACAGAAGGCTACATAGGAGTCTTAATTGATGACCTCACCACACTGGGCACCAGCGAACCATACCGCATGTTTACCAGCAGGGTAGAGTTCCGGTTGTCACTGCGTCCGGATAATGCTGACATGCGTCTCACGTTCCGAGGTAACTTTACCAAATCCTGTAAGGTATTGCACTGCTTTTTTGGGGATTTTGTTGGTTTGTGTAGTTGTTCTGAGGCAGGATCTCTTACAGTATAGCTGTTCTACATCCTGCCTTGGGAAGGGGAAGTTGGGGTGAAGGGCTGTTGACAATGTCTCATGTGTAGCCATCTTTGATTTACTGTAGTCTCCCTCCCTTGCCTCTAAGTGCTCTTATAATGGGTGTGTGCTGCCGCCCTGCATTCTATTGTTCTTTAAACCTCCTCCCTCTTCCTTACCTAGCCCATAAGGACGCTGGCTGTGTGTCTCCACAGCGATATGAAAGAGCTTCCTGGATGAAGTCGTCTTTAGAAGAAGGCATGTCTGTGTTGAAATCCATTGAGTTTTCAAGCTCCAAGTGGAAAAAGTTAATTCCACAAGCTCCTATAAGTATTAATAGAAGCCCTCCTATCAGGTATGGTTTTCTTAGTTTTTACTGAAAAATGAGATTTCAGAGATACATCATATACAGGCCCCTACCTACACATTTTAAATGAATACAACTTGCTCTTAGCTTCTCGGCAACTTTAGTATAATTTATCTACTTATTCAGTATATATCAATATGTGAGCGTGTTGACATTAATCTCAGCAGTTTGGAGGTGGAGATGGGAGCAGGAGTTTCAGATCAGTCTAAATTGGGCTCTGTAAGACCCTGTCTTCAAAAATAAATTTTAAAAGAAAAGTAAAATATGTATACCTGGGCTTATAACTTGTTTGTAGACTGCATGCTTAGCATGAGTGAGGCCTTAGATTCAGTCCCCAGAGTCTCTGCCTCCCAAGTGCTTGGATAAAAGCATGTATCACCATAGCTAGTGAAAAATTTTTCTTAATAAAATACATTCATGTATGATTATAAGTTATTTTTTACGTATAGGTGTTTTGCCTACATGTATGTGCACCATATGCATGTCTGGTGCCCAGGGAACCAGAACAGGGCATCAGGTCCCATGAGCTAGAGTTAGAGATGGTTATGGGCTGCCCTGTGGATTCTGGGAATCAAACCCAGCCCTCTGGAATAGCAGTCAGTGTTCTTAACCCCTGAGCCATCTCTTCAGTTCTTAACTTTTTGTATATGTATAATTTCTTTGTGGTGCCCATCTTTTGTTGTTCTTCCTCAATTTTAGAAGCTCCAAACCAAAAAATAGAAGGACCCATTTTCTTGGCTAGGTTCAAACCAATTAGAGTGGTCCCATCTAATACATGGTCTATGGTAAGGAAAATCATTTAATTAAAAAAAAATACATTGCTGGGTAGTGGTGGCGCATGCCTGTAATCCCAGCACTCGAGAAGCAGAGGCAGGCGGATCTCTGGGAGTTCGAGGTCAGCCTGGTCTACAAGAGCTAGTTCCGGGACGGGCACCAAAGCTACAGAGAAACCCTGTCTCGAAAAAAAAAAAAAGAAAACAAAAAACAAAACAAAAAAACAAAAGCCCATATTATAAATTCTTTTTTGTTTTTTTCATTGTATTATATATTCTAAGTTTCTTTTTTTTTTTTTTTTTTTTTGTGTGTGTGTGTATGTGTGGTTTTTTTGTTTTTCAAGACAGGGTTTCTCTGTGTAACAGCCCTAGCTGTCCTGGAACTAGCTCTTGGTAGACCAGGGTGACCTCAAACTCACAGAGATCCTGCCTGTTTCTACCTCCCAAGTGCTAGAATTCAAGGCATGTGCCACCACCACCCGGCATGTTCTAAGTTCTTATTTGTATTTATTATAAATTTTTTGAAATACCATGCCTTCTGAGATTTTCTTTCCCTCAGTTTTGTTACACGGCCTCAGACTAAAGGACGTTCATAGAGGAGCCACTTTTGCTATAGGAACAAGGGACGTGTGTCTGTGTTATGTAGTCCAAGCCAGCCTTAAACTTGCTCAAAAGCTGAGGTAGCTTAGGATGAATAAATTTGCACCTCTGATTATCCTGCCCCACACTCAAGTGCTAGGACAAAAATAAATTCTGGGGACCTTGAATAACACAAAATGTGGTGTTCACCATTGTTTTTTTTTGTTTTTTCTCCATTTGGAAAAAAAAAATGTGCTTTAGATAGGAGAGGGAGCCAGCAGGGCACAAATCAGTAATCCTCTGTACTTTAGAGGTGCATTGTGCATATCATGATGGCACTGATGCCCTCCCTCTTATGACACTTGCTTCCTGTGACGGCTCTTATGGATGTTGTGTGCTCCCAGTCTTTGTTGTGTTGTATTTAGTTTTATTTTGAGATTGGGTGGCCCAGACTTTCTTCGTGACTGACAGTTACTTTAAGCTCTTGGCCCTTTCATGGCAGATAGACTCCTAGTGGCCTCTTTTATGAGGGCACTAGTCCTTATGGCTGACTTCGCCTCTTTATAAAATAATAGGATATTAGTTATTAGGCTCCAAATTACAAATTTGGAAACACCACATTGTCACCATTGACGTCAATATATCTGTTTACTAGCTCTATTAATCAATTTTTTTTTTTTTTTTTGATTTTTCGAGACAAGGTTTCTCTGTGGCTTTGGAGCCTGTCCTGGAACTAACTGTGTAGACCAGGCTGGTCTCGAACTCACAGAGATCCGCCTGCCTGTGCCTCCCGAGTGCTGGGATTAAAGGCGTGTGCCACCATCGCCCGGCTTATGCTCTTTATTTTATTCTGCATCAGGGTTGTAGCCCTGACTGGTTAAGTAGACTAAGCTGGGGGGGCTGGAGAGATGGCAGAGTGGTTAAGAGCATTGCCTGCTCTTCCAAAGGTCCTGAGTTCAATTCCCAGCAACCACATGGTGGCTCACAAGCATCTGTAAAGAGGTCTGGCGCCTTCTTCTGGCCTTCAGGCATACAGACAGAAAATTGTATACAAAATAAATAAATAATTTTTTTTTTTTGAAAAAAAGTAGACTAAGCTGGTCTTGAACTCAGATCCTTCTGCCTCTGCCTCTGCCTCCTGAGTGTTAGGATTAAAAGTGTTCACTACCATGACTGACCTGGTGCTACTGTATTTGCTCACTATACATGGAAAAAAATTAAAAGTCTCATTTAATTATTCTAATATTTGGTATTACGCCAAGGATTTTGTTCTTAGTTTGGCTTATAGGGTATAGATCCTTATGTTGATAAAGTCTTTGCATCGGCAGTGCTCTAGATGTTCTTAAGTATGAAGGAGTTGACATGGAGTTGCTGGCCAGTGCTGTTCCCGAGCCCCTGAAGAAGTATACTGCTTACAGAGAGCTGGCTAGAAGACTGAAAATAGAAGGTAAAAGGGAGTTGTTTTCCTTCGGTGCCTGTATTCTCTTTTCTGGATGTGCAGGTTATGAATGAGCAGTAGACCTGTCTAACTACTCGCTGAATATAGTGATGCATGCCGGAGGATCACGCTGGCTTTAGGTTTTGGCAGGTTTGCCCTCCGTAGATACTAAGCAGTGGAAAGGGCACAGAACAGGATGATTATGGGAGTGGTAGGAAAGTTTGATTGCTAGTGCTGTTTATACAGGAGAAGAGCTTAACTCGTTGGGGACAACCAGGGTGGTAGGAATGCATTGCAGGGCTGGTAAGAATTGCAGGGTGGTAAGGATGCATTGCAGGGCTGGTAAGAATTGCAGGGTGGTAAGAAAGGTGCATTGCAGGGCTGGTAAGAATTGCAGGGTGGTAAGAATGCATTGCAGGGCTGGTAAGAATTGCAGGGTGGTAAGAATGCATTGCAGGGCTGGCGCTCTTTCAGTTCCGCAGAGGTCCACCCGCTCACCATGGCCATATGTTGACTGCCATTGCATTGTGTAATGTTGTAAAAGGCTAGCAATGAAAAGAAACCTGTCAGAAAGTCTAGAAACATTTTTCCAAATGACCCATTATTAAAAAATTAAATTTGATTAAAAAGTAACCCTGATGGGGCTGGAAAGATGGCTCAGTGGTTAAGAGCACATGCTGCTCTTCCAGAGGACTAGAGTTCATTCAGTTCCCAGCACCCACGTCACAGCTGCAACTTCAGCTGCGAGGGGATCCACAGGCACCTGCACCCACACACATAACACCACAGACGCATGGTTAAAAATACCTTGTGAAATCTGAAAAAACAAAACTCGTCACCCCGTACTAGTGACAACCTACAAGAAGAGTACAGACTTTATTTTGCCGTCGTGACTTCTCTACTAAAGACTTCGTTAGCTATTTAGGCTGTAGCACTGGAAACAGCTGCTTAGATCACCTTTTTAACTTGCTGCATAGCTTTACTTTGTTCAGTAAATATTAGGTTCCAGTTAGAAGCATTTATCATTAACTTGTTTCCAGGAATTAATTCAACCATGACATAGCTGTTCTTGCTCTGTGAAGACCAGTACCTAAAAAATTCCAGCACCCACTTGAGGTTTAGAAGAAACCACATTGGGTTAAAGTACAACATATACGGGTAATTTTCAAGTTGCCACTTTTAATATCCCAACCTTACAAACCTTTTCGTTTGTTTTTTTTTAAATATTTATTTCTTTATTATGTATACAATATTCTGTCTGTGTGTATGCCTGCTGGCCAGAAGAGGGCACCAGACCCCATTACAGATGGCTGTGAGCCACCATGTGGTTGCTGGGAATTGAACTCAGGACCTTTGGTAGAGCAGGCAATGCTCTTAACCTCTGAGCCATCTCTCCAGCCCCAAACCTTTTCGTTTTTAATTTTATTTTTATTTACATTTTTATGTTTGCTTCTGTGTGTGTATGCACGTGTATGCTCATGGAGGGCAGAAGAGGGTGTTGGATCCTCTAGAACTGGAGTTACAGACTTCAGTTGTGAACTGTGTGATATGGGTGCTGGAAACCAAAGGACCCTTTATAAGAGCAGCAAGCGATCTTAACTACTCTCCAGTGATTTGTTTGTTTGTTTGAGACATGGTATCATGTAGCGCAGGCCATCCCAAACTCCTAAGCAGCTGAGGATGACTGTGAGCTCTTAGATCTCCTAAGTGCCAGGTTTGCCAGTGTATGCCACTCACTGTACTTGGTTTTGTGCAGTGGTGGAAGATGTTGGTTGATACCAGTCATCAGCTTGGTAGGATTTAGAGTCACCCCAGGACACAAGCATGCCAGACAAGCCCTTTGCCAACTGAGCTACATGCCAACCCCTAGACAAAATTCTTGAGGGCAGAAGTCAGTGTCACGTTGTATTATCTTTCTTGTTTTGCAATTTATATCTGAGAGATTAAAATAAATGTACCCATGGCCATATGCAAGATCTCAGCTATCCATGTATTAACATAGTTACTCTCTTGTTGCTGTGACAGAGTACCTGGCAAGAAGCCGCTCAAGGGCTTGGAGAGATGGCTCAGTATTTAAGAGTACTGACTGCTCTTCCAGAGGATCCAGGTTCAATTCCCAGCCTCCTCATGGCAGATCACAACCATCTGTAACTCCAGTTCCAGGACTTCTGACACCTCCATACATGCTGGCAAAACACCAAATAACATAAAATAAAAATAAATTATTAAAAAAAAACCACTCAAGGAAGAGTTTATACATGCAAACTTCAGAGAATTAACCTTCATGTTATTCATCCGAATGAGTCTGCTTTGGCCCATGACTTGAGGAGACAAAGCCCATCCCGGTGGGAAAGGCATGGTAGTGAGAGCAGCTGACCTATGGTTGGCTGCACATGAGGCAGTTGATCGGAGCGCATCCACAGTCAGGAAGTAGAGATGCCAGCACTCACTTCCTCTCTCCTTTTTGTGGAGTCCAAGGCCACAGCCAGTGGGGTGATACCACCTGCATTTAGGTGGGTCTTCCTTTGCATTTAAACCATTTTGGAAACATTCTGGCAGGCATGCTGGGAAGTTCCTGTAGTGATTTTAAATCTTGTCAAATTGATAATCAGTAGTAACCACCACTGTAGCACGATTAATGAAAACCCAGAGGCAGATATTGGGGTTTAGTCTGAAGGTCAGGGAAGCAAAGCAGCCAGCCACTGGCTCTTACTTCTACCTCAGTCTGAAATGGCAGTCCTGCCTCCAGGAGTCTCAGAATGAGACTGTGTGAGAGCTGTCTCCTCCCATTTTATATTCCTCTCTAGGGCTGGGATTAAAGGTGTGCACTACCACCTGGTTTCTTTAACAAACTAGTGTGGCTACTGGGATTAAAGGTGTGCCACCATTGCCTGGTCTGTAAGGCTGACCAGTGGGACTGTTTTACTCTCTGATCTTCAGGCAAGCTTTATTTATTAAAGTACAAATGAAATATCACTACACATCACATTACATTATACCCTGAGTGCTATTTATGAATCATAAGATTATGCCAGGTATAGTGAGGCATTCCTGTGTAATCCCAGCACTTGGGAGCTGAGGCAGGGATTGTAAAAGGTCTTCTTGGCCAACTCAGTAAGACAATGTCTAAAAAGTATAAAAGGGGCTAGGGACATAACTCTAGTAATGGTAGAGTGTGTGTGTTCTTGCCTAGCATTCACGATGCCCTGAGACTTGGTCTTAATCACCAGTACCAAAACCAGACAGCTTTATTTTTTATTTTATTTGTTTATTTATTTATTTTGAGAAAGGGTTTCTCTGTGTAGCTTTGGGGCCTTGTCCTGGAATTTACTTGGTAGTCCAGGCTGACCTCGCAGATCTGCCTGCCTCTGCCTCCCGAGTGCTAGAATTAAAGGCGTGCACCACCACCACCACCCAATTTGACTTTATTTTTCTAAGAATAGAATGCTTGATAAAATAATTGCCAAGCTCTCTTTATAACATTACTTCTCAATAAAAACCTTAACTAAATTGCATAAGTTATGTTTGCCAACCAAGAACCCCCACTTGTAAAATGATTGCCTTGGGGCCGGGAGCACAGTTGAGCAGTCGAGCTCTTTGTCAGGCATGTGTAGGCCATGGTTCATCCTGGGACCACACACAGCTTCACATGAAAATAACTTAAGAACCATTTTCTTGGAGAAACAGCAGCCCATCCTTAGGATTTAATATTTGCACTGAGACGGTCAGATTCAGCTGGGCGTGATGGCAGACACCTGTAGTGCTTACTACCCCGAGTTTGAGGCTATCCTGGGATACATGAGATTATCTGCCCTACCTGTCTCAGAGTATCAAGTATTGATGAGGTGATGCATGCCAAAGCTGTTTGTAAATAGTAAAGGACTGTACAAACACAGTTACGTATCATAATAGAATTCTCATTCTTTTTTACCAGCTACTTATGAGTCAGTATTATTGTATCAACTACAAGAAATAAAGGAGGTTCAGCAAGATGAAGCTTTCCAACTGCCACAAGACTTAGATTATCTAACAATCAAGGATGTGTCGTTGTCCCAAGAAGTTCGAGAGAAGCTACACTTGAGTCGCCCACAGACAGTAAGCAAACAAGTAATGGGGAAAAACAAGTTAGAAGCTAAGCCAGAAAGGGCTAGTGCTTTATTTTAATCCTGGACTTAGAATGGTCACATGAGTGATCTTGAGAAACCTAATCTTGGAGCTGGAGTGTTGCTCTAGAGCTAAGAGCCCTTGCTGCTTTGCAAAGGACCCTGGTTTGGTTCCCATGGTGGCTCCCAAGTTCCAGGGAATCCAGGGAATTTGATGCCCCCTTCTGACCTCTGAGGGCACTGCACGTACATGGTGTACTTATGTACATTCAAAAACACTCATGGTGCTCGCTTCGGCAGCACATATACTAAAATTGGAACAATACAGAGAAGATTAGCATGGCCCCGCGCAAGGATGACACGCAAATTCGTGAAGCGTTCCATATTTTTATGTGTGGAGCCCAACTGCAGATCTAAGAGGATGCTGGCTATTAAGAGATGCAAGCATTTTGAACTGGGAGGGGATAAGAAGAGAAAGGGCCAAGTGATCCAGTTCTAAGCTGACCTTGTTATGAAGACAATAAAATCATGAGCTTTCACTCAAAAAAAAAAAAAAAACACTCATGATCTGGGCAGTGGTAGTGCACACCTTTAATCCCAGCACTCGGGAGGCAGAGGCAGGCGGATCTCTGTGAGTTTGGAGCCACCCTGGTCTACAGAGTGAGTTTTAGGACTGGCTCAAAAAGAAAACAAAAAAACATTCATGCACATGACAATAACCTAGAAAGAAAATTTTTCTTTAAAAATAAATGGTTTTTATTCTAACCCTGTGCTAAAGCATTGGTACACACCCTCTTATTTTACAGCCACTGAGGCAAAGCAGTGTAATGTAAGCATAATGTTTTCTCATCTAAAACAAAAACGAAAAACAAAACTGATTCTTTCCCTCCTTCCCAGTAATTATGAAAAGACAATAACTGAGCTACAGGGGGACTTTGTGCTCTCCCCCCTCCTCCCCTTTCTCACTCCATCATGAGATTTTGCCTGGCTTGAACTTAGACAAGCCTTGTCTGTTGTGTTCTGAAAACACTGCTTCCTTTAAGTAATCTACTCTTAGCATCTTTCCATCCCCTCTTCCTCCACAATCCCTGAACTTGGAGGGAAGAGTGTTGGTACAGACGTCTCATTTAGGACTGAGCACTCCAAAGTCTTGTATTTTCTGCATGTTGACCAGTTGTGGATCTGTGTTAATTACCATCTAGACCACATTATTTTCTTTCTTTAAAAAACGGGGATGGGGGGGTTGTATATGTATGTTTTCCCTACATGTGCCTATGCACAGTACATATATGTCTGGAGCCTGTGGAGGTCAGAAGAGAGCATCAGATTCAGGTTCCCTGGAACTGGAGTTATAGATGGTTGAGCCAGCCACTTTGTGGGTGCTAGGAGTGGAACTAGTTGAACTAACATAGTCCTGGCTCTGTAGACCAGGCTGGCCTTGAACTTAGACAGTCACCTGCCTCTGCCTCCCGAGTGCTGGGATTAAAGGCTTTCTAATGGCCATCACACCCAGCTCTCAGATAATTTTTAATAGCTGGGTGTGATGGTACCTGCCTGTAGTCCTATCAATGTGGGAAATTTGATGTGTTTTTATGTGCCATAGTTCACTTTGGTTCTTTCGTCATTTTAATTCCTAGATTGGGGCTGCTAGTCGTATACCTGGAGTAACACCAGCTGCCATCGTCAATCTGCTCAGATTTGTGAAGACTGCTCAGCAGAGACAGGCAGCAGTGATGGAACACCAAACCAATTAGTACTTATGTGATACAAAGAAACTTCCAAACAGAGAATTGTAACTTTCATTTCATAGAGGACTTTTAGAAAGAGGGTTTACAGAGTATAAAAGGAGATAAAAATAATACCTGTGAGAATAGCATTGTTAGATTATTTTAGATTTGTCCTTATAAGACAAAGGTGGTATTTATAAGACAGTTGTACGTTTTTTATGTATGTATGCAAAATACTTCAAAACATCAGTAGGTCATGTAGCATTCATCAAAGGGTAATAATTAAGCCAAAACTAAACCTGAAACTGAGTGTTGATACAGATTTTAAGCAATCCCATCTGTTAAGAGGTTGAAGCTGGGCTGGGCAGTGGTGATGCACACCTTTAATCCTAGAACTCGGAACGCAGAGAAACCCTGTCTCCACAGACCTGGTCTCTAAGAGCCACGTCCAGAGCCTTTGCCCTTTGGGAAAAAATTTTTCAGTTTGTAGATTTTCTACTCTTAAGCCCATATGTAAAGTTAATTTGCTATTTTTTACTCATAAAGCACCCCACACCACAGACTTAGTCTTGTCTGCTTACTGTGGTTAGCAAACGGTGATTCAAGTCCTAAACTAGGATGAAAAATAAAGACTGAACAGAGCAGTGGTGGCATACACCTTTAATCCAGCACTGGAAAATGAAGACTGAACTGAGCAGTGGTGGCATACACCTTTAATCCCAGCACTGGAAAATGAAGACTGAACTGAGCAGTGGTGGCATACACCTTTAATCCCAGCACTGGAAAGCAGATGGATCTCTGAGTTCAAGGCCAGCCTGGTCTATAGAACAGGTTCCAGGACAGCCAAGTCTACACAGAGAAACCTGTTTCAAAAAACTCAAAAGAAAGAAAAATGAAGACTACAAAACCACTCCGATTCACTCAGCTGTTTTTCCTCTTTTGAGAACAGTTTTCAGCTGGTGTGCTATTACAGCATTATACACGTCATCTAATACTGGGATAGCCAGGGGAGAACAGGAGAAATGGGTCAGCAGGTAAGTGCAATGGCTGCTTTTTCAGAGGACAGGGATCAAGACGGGATCCAACACCTGGCCTTCATGGCCATGGGATACACAGGCATACATGTAGGCCAAGCACCCATATGCATAATACTTCTTTTTAATTTTAGTTTGACAGAGGCAGAGTCTCATGTAGTCCAGATTAGCCTCAGGGGTGTGGGTGGGTGAGGGCTGGATGCCCATGCTGTTTCTAATTCTGGAATTAATTGTGTAGGTTAAAAGCTGACCCAGAACATTTAAATCTTAGATTTCAGTACTTTGGAAATTTTCAATCATTAGTTTTGAACATTAGTGGAAGTACTATAAAACAAACACAAACTTATTTTGTAAGCTGGTTAAAGGTTATTTCATATTTCATACAATAAAAATGTTTGCTGATCCAACTGACCTGGCCATGATTTAACATTAATAAAGCAATCTATAATCACTGATGAATCGTGTCTAGTAATGCCATATCCTTTCTTTACTGGTACAGGGATAGTATGTGCTGCATTGGGGTGACCAATGTCGGTCCCTTTATGAGTAGACTAGGGGATGAATATAACTAAATGGGCCAGAGGGTTTTTTTTTTTTTTTGGTGGGGTGGGGGGTTGAGACAAAGTTTCTCTGTAACTTTGGTGCCTGTCCTGAAACTAGCTCTTGTAGACCAGGCTGGCCTCAAATTCAGAGATCCACCTGTCTATGCCTCCCAAGTGCTGGGATTAAAGGCGTGCGCCACTGCTGCCTGGCCCTGTCCCAGTCCTGTTTTGTTTCTTTAATACTAGCCGGGCTGTTAGCCCCGTGTTTGCTTAGGCTTCTGCTAGAAGTTAGTGTTCCAAGGCCTCTAGTCACTTTGGCCCTATATCTAAGATCTGATTATGGGGGAGGCAACCAAATATTTTGTTATATATAATTTGGCACAACTATTTGAATGTAGTTCAATTTCTTAGATTTGCTTGTTCATCTAGTTTTTGTCTTTCCAGGTCAGGTCAGGGTTTAATGATTTAAAATTTTTATGTGCATTGGTGTTTTGTCCGTATGAATGTGTGAACATGCCAGATCCCCTGAAACTGGAGTTACAGTTGTGAACTGTTGTGTGGGTAGTGGGAATTGAACCCAGATCCTCTGGAAGAGCAGCCACTGTTCTTAAGTGCTGAGTCATCTCTTCAGCCCTGATACCTTTCGAGGTGTAGCTTTTAATCAATACCATGTGTGTATACAAAGAATACATAAGACTTTAGCCAGGCATGGTATGTGACAGCATTTGACAATTGAGCATAACTTGGACTGTACAGTGAAAATTTAAAAAAAAAAGTGTATTGTACACCTATAATTCCAAGACTTGAGAGACAGGAGGATTGCTCAAATTGGAGGCAAGAGAACACAGTAAAACAAAGCCAGGCTAGCCTGTAATCCCAGTGTTGGGGAGGCAGAGACAAGAGGAAAGCCACAAATGTCTACCTAGTACCTAGGAAGTTCCAAACAAGCCAGGAAAGTCTTAGGAAAACAAGATGAAGAGGTCTCATCCATACAGGATTTAGAAGACACTGTTCTCTCCTGTCAATAGAGGTCCTATACATTCAGTAATTCCCATGAGCCTGTGTCATGATTAACTAGTACCATTGAAGTAATTTCCATGGGCCTGGGTCGTGATGAACTAGCACCATTGAAGGCCATCTGACATTAGTTTCACCCATGTTCTCAAACTCAACTTGTACAGTCAAACTTGCTTTGTATCTGTCTAGTTCAAGAGTAAAAGATGATCTGCCAGACGGTGGTGGTGAATGCCTTTGACCCAGAACTCAGGAGGCAGAGGCAGGCAGATCTGAGTTCGCGGCCAGCCTGGTCTACAAGAGCTAGTTCCAGGACAGCCTCCAAAACTAGAGAAAGCCTGTCTCGAAAGAAAAACAAGGGAGTGCCGGGATTAGAAGGTATGTGCCTTCACCCAGTTATATATATTAAATAGTGTTCTGCCTGCATGTATACCTGCAGGCCAGAAGAGGGCTTTAGATCTCACTACAGATGGTTGTGAGCCACCCAACATGTGGTTGCTGGGAATTGAACTCAGGACCTCTGGAAGAGCAGCCAGTGCTCTTAACCTCTGAGCTATCTCTCCAGCCCCCAGCTGTTTTAGATTTTTAAAAAAAGGTTTATGTAGCTAGGCATTGTGGCAAGGCCTTTAACTCCAGCACTCGGGAGGCAGAGTTGCATGACAACCTGGTTTACAGAGCAAAACTGGAGTTCCATGTCAGGGCTGAATGCACAGGGAAACCCCCATGTCCAAAAAAAAAAAAAAAGTTATTTTAAGAGCCAGGTTGTGGTGGTATAGCCTTTAATCCCAACACTTGGAAGGCCAAAGCAGGCATATTTGGCATACCTGTCCCAAAATAAGTATTTTAAAGTTCACTTATTGATCCAAATATTAATAGGTTGTAGTAGGCTGGAATAAAGGATCACAAATTTAATGACTGCCTGAGCCTGACTGAATTTTTATAAAGGAATAAGGACTATAGTTCAGTAAGTAGTATACCTACGCTGCCAGACTAGGTCGATTTAAACACCCCCGCATGACTGAGTAGCCGTGTAGGCACAGCATTGAAGAGCACTAAAAATGATTCATCCTTTACTAGAGCATGTGCCTGTGGAACCTAGTTTCCTTCCACTTGTCCTCTGAGCGCCCCTTTACCCACTGAGCCACCTATTTTCAAGATGTTGGACTCCCAAACCTGTGTAATCCAGACAGACCTGCAACTCGAGGGGTAATGTCAGTAGCAACAGCCCTTTATTGATAGGCTAAAGGACAAGTAATTCAAATTTCCCAGCATTAAAAATATGCCCAAGCAGGGTGCTCACATTTAATCCCTGCACTATTAGCTGGAGTTTGAGGCCAGCCTGGTCTACAGAGCTAGTTCGAAGGACAGCCAAGGTTAAAGAGAAATACTGTTTGTCCTCTTTAAATTCCTTAGCTTTATTTTACCCACACATGTGCACATTCCTGCCTAGTCCACAGGCCATTCATTAGACTCACCCAACTTAGAATGCTGAAGAAACACCATTGAGTGCTGGAATGAAGGCAAGTCCAATCATTTGTAACCAGAAATGTAATCAGCTAGCCTACTTAAAAGCACAAAGTAGCTTTCACTTCTGGGCCTCTCCAGTGCAAAAGGACTACAGATGCACTCCTGGTGTAGCCAATTTAGTAGTGGGGCTTGTCCGACAGGCCTGGATCCCATACCTAGGCTTTTTCCTTTTATAAATTTCGTACCAGTAGGTGGTGCTATCCACTAAATTCTACACATGCACAAATCTGATTCAATCCTTCATCTACTTTCCAGGTAGGTAGATCTTGATTCCTCTGGAGTTCGGCTTATTAAATCATGTTAAGATTTTTCAAACCTGCAACCCAACTCACTAACCTAAACTGAAAAACCTTTAACCCACTGATTACAGACCAATCCCACTTACTCAGTTTAGTGTAAATGCAACTTCTTTGCTTATGGCCCAGGTACTTCAATCTGCTGTACCTAAACTTAAATTAGGCCACCTGTTGTGATCAAGGGACCCATGAATAGCAAGCAGCAAACCCTTGCAGGGATAGTGGTGCAGGCCTTTATCAACTCTAGCACTTGGAAGGCGGAGGCAGCAGACCTGTGTTCTAGAGCTAGTAGCTACGGGAAAACTCATCTTTAAAGCCTCCCTCCCCCAGAACAAAGAGCAAACCCTTAACACATGCTTTGCCATTTTGCCCATCCACACCTAGGACACAACTATATTCTGCCACTATCTCCAGCTCAGTAAATATCCTGCAGATAACCCTAATTCATAATTATATGTATAATTATATCATTGTAATTCAGACTTTAAACACTTTCAAATTTAGGTTTTAAACCACAGGATTTTTCTGGGCTCGAGATGGCTCCGGTGTAAAAGAAGCACTAGCTGTTCTAGAGGATGAGTTTAATTCCCTCTGAACAAAGTAGTTAACAAAAAAGTTCAATTTCCAATCAATATGGTGCCTCAAAAACCAATCTATAGGAGATGATCTGATGCCCTCCTGGCTAAAAGTTATAGAGTCACAAACCATTTTACGTTTTTCTTCCTACTCATTTCCACACTAACGTCTCACATCTGAAAACAGCCTTACCTTTCAGCTCTATCAAGCCCCAGGATCTTGAATACCATTTACAAATATTTACATATACCACGAAAAGCTATGAAAGACTAAGCTTTTAAAAACTTTTGTTTAGCATTTATCAGTTTCTTTGGTTTTTGAACTGTAGCCAACCATTTACTATTCTCCTTGAAGAATGTATCTTTGACTAAATCACTAAACCAAGCCTGCCTCCCATTTTAATTCTCAAACAATACTCTTAAAATATGGTAGGACAATTTACCTTTCATATATACCCAAAGAGTGAGGGTATTTCCAGTCCCCATGCCAGCCAAAACTATGCATTCCTAAATTACAGACCAGTTTTGCCCTAACCAGTAACTTTGAGACTCCCACAGCTAATTAAGATTACAAGTTATCACCCTTAAAATGGCTGAGCTCTGAAATACAAATCCCTTGGGACAAAGTGGACCTCCACACCTTTTCAAGCACTTAGAAATGACGTTTCAGCATTGACAAGACAGATTTCTCATTAAACTTGTTTTAATGGGTCTCAAAATTCTGTGACAGATTTTTGGTCAAGTTGTTTCCATTAAAAAGTACTGATTTTGAAAACTAATAACTTAAAACTGCCACACACAAAAAAAAATGGTCCACAAAACATTCTCCTTTCCTTCTGAAGGTTTTACGATGCATTGTTATCATTAACCAGTCTTTGACTATTAAACTTAAATGGCCAATTGAGACAAACAGTTCTGAGACCGTTCTTCCACCACTGATTAAGACTGGGGTGGCAGGTGTTAGGGATAATATTCATTTAGCCTTCTGAGCTTTCTGGGCAGACTTGGTGACCTTGCCAGCTCCAGCAGCCTTCTTGTCCACAGCTTTGATGACACCCACAGCAACTGTCTGCCTCATGTCACGAACAGCAAAACGACCTATACAGAACAAGATTGCTTGTGAGAATTGTCATTTATCATTTCATATTCCATGGTTTCCAGAACAACAGAATCTCTAAGTTATGCTTACCCAGTGGAGGATAGTCAGAGAAGCTCTCGACACACATGGGCTTGCCGGGAACCATATCAACAATGGCTGCATCACCAGATTTCAAGAATTTCGGGCCATCTTCCAGCTTCTTGCCAGAACGACGATCAATCTTTTCTTTAAGCTCAGCAAACTTGCATGCTATGTGAGCTGTGTGACAATCTAGTACAGGAGCATAGCCAGCACTAATTTGGCCTGGGTGGTTCAGGATAATCACCTTTAATTAAGAAAAAGCATTTAATTTTTGCCTTCATGTTTTGGTTACATGCAATCAATCTTACGTACTTGTAAACTATGTTGTTACCTGAGCAGTGAAACCAGCAGCTTCCATTGGTGGGTCATTTTTGCTGTCACCAGCAACGTTGCCACGTCTAACGTCTTTGACAGACACGTTCTTCACATTGAAGCCCACGTTGTCCCCAGGAAGAGCTTCACTCAAAGCTTCATGATGCATTTCAACAGACTTTACTTCTGTTGTCACATTGACTGGAGCAAAGGTCACCACCATGCCAGGTTTTAAAACACCGGTCTCCACTCGGCCCACAGGGACAGTCCCAATACCTACAGTTTACAATAGGCAAGGTGAAGGCATTTGGAGACATACCTTACAACAATTCAGTGAAGTGTCCTACTGTTCTACTTACCACCAATTTTATAGACATCCTGGAGGGGCAGTCGCAGAGGCTTGTCAGTTGGACGAGTTGGTGGCAGGATACAATCCAAAGCTTCCAACAGGGTGGTTCCACTGGAACTACCATCTTTGCGAGTGATTTTCCATCCCTTGAACCAAGGCATCTAAAATACAAACATTAAAGTTATTAATAACCTCCCCCACTTTCAGCTTTCTTCATTCAGAAACATTAAAAAGTCACTTACATTAGCACTTGGCTCCAGCATGTTGTCACCATTCCAACCAGAAATTGGCACAAATGCTACTGTGTCAGGGTTGTAGCCAATTTTCTTAATGTAGGTGCTGACTTCCTTAACAATTTCCTCGTATCTCTTCTGGCTGTAGGGTGGCTCCGTGGAATCCATTTTGTTGACACCAACAATTAGCTGTTTCACACCCAGGGTGTAAGCCAGAAGTGCATGCTCACGGGTCTGCCCATTCTTGGAAATACCAGCTTCGAATTCACCAACACCAGCAGCAACAATCAGGACAGCACAGTCAGCCTTTAAGAAATGAGTTACTTTGTTAATTAACATAAAGCTTTCCCACCGGAATGCAAGCCAGGCGTTAGTAAATTTTACGAACCTGTGATGTGCCTGTAATCATGTTTTTGATGAAGTCTCTGTGTCCTGGGGCATCAATGATAGTAACATAGTACTTGCTGGTCTCAAACTTCCACAGGGAGATGTCAATAGTGATACCACGCTCACGCTCAGCTTTCAGTTTGTCCAAGACCCAGGCATACTTGAAGGAACCTTTTCCCATCTGCGAAGTGATTCAGAGTACACTCAAACCTCTGGTTCTTAAGAAAATTCAAAATTCCTCATTACACGTAGGGTATCCCCACCCTTCTCTCCCTTCTTATACTTGCCTCGGCAGCCTCCTTCTCAAATTTCTCGATGGTTCGTTTATCGATTCCGCCACACTTGTAGATCAGGTGGCCGGTTGTAGTGGACTTGCCGGAATCGACGTGTCCAATGACGACGATGTTGATGTGAGTCTTTTCCTTTCCCATTTTGGCTTTGAATTAGCGGTGGTTTTCACAACACCTAAAAAAAGGGGGGTTGATAAGTACCTTTGAACTGCCAAGCAGCTTGAGAATTAAGAGCTTCGCTCCAAACTCAAAGGGGCAAATTCCAAGGATTTCTTCCACTGCCAGGCTGGCCTGGCTGCAGTCTCCACCCACCAAACGTGAGCAAACTCTAACGCCATTAGATTCCCCTCCCCCTGCCGAGACGAGCGGTGCTCCGAAAGGAGGCTCCGGGGTGACTGAACTGCGGCCGGTACACCACCGGGTCACAGGAAGCAGCGGCCAGCGAGGGGCAAGGCCCTCTTCCTTTGTGTGGGTGACTCACCCGCCGCCCGGGCAGCCGCGTCCTCCATTTTGAGCTCCTGGCTACAGGGCCCGGGAGCGGCCATCTTTCCGCGCACGCAACTGGTGCCGGGCGGGCCGGCCTCACCCTCCTGGGCGGCGATAAGCACAGCCCCGCCGGGGCAGTGTTGTGTCTGGCACCGGAGCTTCCTGATCCCGGCACCTAAACCCCACGCCTGGTCACCTCCGTGAACCCCAGGCCTCGCCCCGTCCGAGTGGCGTCGGACATGTGCTCAGAGACGGGCGGGCCCCAGCGCCCCCACTTTGGCCGCCTTCTTCCTGCCCGCCCAGAGGTCTACGGGCTCCGGTGGAGCCAAACCCACCACCTCCCTTTGTTAGCCCGGGCTGCTGGAGGAAGGGCGGAGAGCGGGGCCGAAACCGAAGTGCGCTCCGAGTGGCACGCGGCGGCGGCGCGGAAGCCACGCTAGGCCTCTGGGCGGACACGAGGCGAGGCTCCGGGGTCGGCGATAGGCCGCACTCGCTCCCGCCCGCCGTTCCCGCCGATAGGGGCGGCGATGCTCGCAGGGGAGCTCGGCGGACGACGCCCGCACGCCGGCCCGGCCCGCTGGAAGAGGGACTCCCGGGCCCGCGGAAGCCACACCCGCCACTCACCTGCGTTCTGACGGCAAACCCGTTGCGAAACGTGAAATCGCAGGTGCGCTTCGGGCGAAGCTCTTCGTATCTCGGGCTTTGCTGGCTTATTCAAGAATGTATCAACCCACAGTGTTGTAGCCTGGGCGGCAAAAATGGAAAATGCATCAGCATCGTCATCGTGGTACATCTGCTACAACCACCTGATCTACGAGATAATGACAGATCGTCAAACAGTAATCGAAGTGAGAGAGAACTGCCAGCAAGTATAGAGGAGAAGAGGCGAGACCGTGTGAGGTGCAGACACTCTTAGAGCCAGAGGTTGGTGCTCTGTCACTTCGCCTGTTGAACAAACTGAAAGCTGAAGAGCATGTCCTGGTGAACCAGCAATATATGTTACTATCATTGATACCAATTTTAGCGCTATCCAAAACATGATTACAACATCACAGGTTCATGCTACATTCAGTAAGTATGTTAATTAACAAAGTAACTCATTTCTTAAACTGTGCTGTCTGTTGACCGCTGCTGTGTTATTAATTCAGCTATTATTCGAAGAATGAGCAGTTCATGTTATGCACTTCTGGCTTACGCCTGGAGTGGCCTTTAATCGCTAAAATGAATTCACCGGAACCTGTAATACGAAGAGAGTAAGAGAGAATCGCACCCATTAAGAAAATTGGCTACAAACTGACTGTCAGCTTTCATTGTGCCAATTCTGTGACAGCATGCTGAATATATGTGACTTTTAATGTTTCTGAAATGAAGCTGGTGTAATGGCTTTTAATGTTGTCACAAACAAGGAATGGAAAATCACTCGCAAATATTAGTTCCAGTGGAACCACCCTGTTAGGCTTTGGTGTATCCTGCCATAACCTCGTCGAAAAACATGTTCCTTTTCAGAGATGTCTAACAAGAGTGGTATTAGCGGTACAGTAGGACGCTTCGCTATTGACCCAACAGGTAACAATGTAAATGCCTTGCTATTAACTGAGCAAGGACAGTGAGGTACAACACAGTGACGCGCTTCCAGTCATCTTGACAGCAAGTAAAAAAATGTTAATGCATCAAGATAATGCTCTGAGGACAACGTGAAGCTAATGAAGAGCGTCTGTCAAGAACGTTGGGCAACAACGGCGATAGGCTTTGGCTAAATGACCCATAACGGAAAACTGCTATTTCTGCTCAGTAACAACATGGACCCCACGAAATGCAGCAAGATTGATTACGTAAACAAGAGCATGAAGGCAAGTGAAAATGCTTTCGCTAATTAGGTATCCTGAACCGCAGGCCAAATAATGCAATATGCTCTATGCTAGATATCTGCAGCTCACATAACATGCGAGACTACTGAGCAAAGAAAAGATTGATAATCGTTCTAACGAAGCTGGAAGATGTTTGAAGTGCTGAAATCAGTGACCGGCCGTGTTGATATGGCCCGGCAGCCCCATATACAAAGTGACTATCCTCCCTTTAGGTAGCGCAGCAGGGCTGTTCTGAAACAAGAATGAAATGATAAATGACAATTCCGACTATGTATAGATCGTTTTATGTTCGTGATATAATAGTGTCATCAAAAGCATGGTTAAGCTTTAACAAAAATCGCAAATGCTTTCAGAAGCTAAATGATGTATCCCAACCTGCTGATCTTATCGGTGAAACGATGTAAAACAACAGCTCAGTGGCATTTAAGTCGAGACTGGTGTGTGGCTGTGCATCGTAGGCCTTCGGAAGAAGAAGCCGATTTCTATTAGTTTCAAAATCATGCTATTGACTCAGCGACAGAAATCTGTGCAATTTTGAACCCGACAAAACAGGTTGTGAAATCTGTCTTGTCAATACTGAAAACTTGTCGCTAAGTGCTTGAGTATTGAGTCACTTTGGCAAAAATTTGTGCAGAAACTTCAGCCATTTTAAGGAGTGATAACTGTAATCTTAATTAGCTGTGGGAAGTAAAGAGACCACGGAGGCTAAAACTGATCTTATATTTGAGATACTCAATTTGGCTGTATGGGCTTACCCTGCTCTGAGGCTATGAGGTGGTAATCTACCATCTTTAAAATATTGAGAAGTAAAATGAGAGGCAAGCATAATTGTGTTGGTCAGACATTCTTCAAGGAAGGGAAGGATTTGGCTACTATTCAAGCCAGAAATAGCGCAAAAGCCATGGCTTTTGTGTTATATGTAAATGTTTGTAGTATTCAGATCGCAGGGCTGACACGAAGGCGCAGGCGTTTTCGGAGTGTGGCGTTGGTGGTGGTAGGAAAAGGCAACAAATGTTTGTGACTCACAGCTTTGGCCGGGGTATCATTCATCACCTGGGTGATTTTTGAGCACCGGAAGTGAACTTTTTGTGGCTCTTTTGTTCGGAAAGTACTTTCATCTCGACGGCAATCACTCTTTGCGAACCTTCTGAGCCGAAAAATCCTGTGAGACAAAAACTAAATTGAGAGATATTAAAAGTCTGGTGCAATGATATATTATACAAATTAGTGAAATTATCTGCGAGTTACCCGGCTGGAGATAGTGGCAGTCTAGTTGTGTCTAGGCTGTGGTGGGCACAAATGGCAGCATGTGTTGATTTGCTCTTGTTGGGGGAGGAAGGCTAGGTAATTTCCCCGCCAACTACAAGCTCTGAACACAGGTCTGCTGCCTCGCCTTTCAGAACTTGGGTTGATAAGGCTACTGCGCCACTATTCCTGCGAAATTTGCTGCCTGGCATGGTCACACCAAATCCTGTGAAGATAGCTGGTGTTGAAGCAGCATTAATTACCTGAGCCATAGCTAAAGAGACCCATTTATAAACTGAATGAAATGAACCCAATCTATGGCTCAGTGGAGTTAAAATTTTTCAGGCTGGGCGGTGGTGGAGTTGCAGGGCTGAAAAACAATCTTATGGCGGCTGACATGTGTATCCCAGCACCCAGGCAGAAATGCGGTGGATCTCAGAGTTCGGAGACAGCCTGATCCCAGGCAGTTCAAGGACGACTCCCAAACTACAGAAGAAACCCTGTCTCGAAAAAAGCCAAAAATGTATTAAAAGTGAAAAAGAAAACAAGAAAGAAAAAATGTAGCTCAAGCAGAACTCAATTATCTACCTACTGGAAGCAGATAGTGAAGGGTTGATCAGGTGTGCATGTCTGCGAACCCAGTGGATCTTCACCTCACTGATACGAGATTTATGAGAAGAAGCACAGATATGGGATCAGGCCTGTCAGTGGCTGCTGCTGCTAAGTGGCTGCACCAGTGCGTCTGTAGTCTTGCACTGAGCAGAGGCGAAAGCTGCTGTACTTTTTGTGGAGCTGTGACACATTTCTGTTACAAATGATTGGTTTTCATTCCGGCGCTCAATGATACTTTCTTCGGCATTAAGCGGTGATCTGTCGAAGTATTTTGTGGACTGGGCAGGGCTGTACGTGAGCAAGTAAGCAGAACGAGAGACAGGCACGGCTATCTGTGCTGGCTGATCGCCGAACAACTCTGCGTGGCGTTTCGAATGACACCTCGAAATAAAGCAACTGGTGCGAGATAAGCTGTGACATGCTCAAACGTAATGTGAAATTGGTACGCGATAAGCGGCTATCGGCTAAAGGGCTGTTACTACTGACATTACCCTCGAGACCAAAATCTGTCAGATTACAGATTTAGTCAGCATCTTGGCAGAGTGACTCCGGCGAAGCTCAAACGAGTGGTCCCGGCACACAATAACTAGGTAAAGGATGAGAATCATTTTAGTGCTTTCTTCAATGCTGACCTTACCTTCTTTCAATGCGGTGTTCAAATCGACTAATCGGCGTGGGCCTTGCTTGCTGAACTACCATCCTTATTCGCTGTAATTTAGTCAGAGGCTCGGGCAGTCATTAGTTTGTGATCGCTATTCCAGCCTACCACAACCTACTATTTTTGTACTTTGGATCAATAAATGAACTTTAAATACTTATTTTAGGTTTAATTTATACCAAATATGCGCTGACTTCCAATGTTGAGATTAAAACTATGCACGGCCGCAATGTAAAATAGCTTTTTTTTTTTGGACATGGCTCCTATTGCATTCGGCACTGACGTGGAGAACTCCGTTTTGCTCTGGCGTAAGCCAGATTGTCATCTCATTCTGCGAAATCTTTGTCTTAACTTTAGCAAGCGCACAAAAATCTAAAACGGCTGAGCTCAGAACCAAGAGCACTGGCTAATAGCTCAGGGTCCTGATTCAATTGCAACATTTTATGTTAGTGAAGCTCTGCCATCTGTAGTGAGATCTAAAACATCTTCTATGGCTTTCTGCAGTATACATGCAGGCAAAAACATATTGTGTAACTCAGGTATTTCCTCTGTCGAGCTCCTGTTTTTTTCTTTGAGACAGGCTTTCTGGTTTTGGAGGCTGTCCTGGGCTTTAACTCTTCAGACC
Organism: Microtus agrestis; assembly: GCA_902806775.1. NCBI lineage: Eukaryota > Metazoa > Chordata > Mammalia > Rodentia > Cricetidae > Microtus > Microtus agrestis. The sequence continues at coordinate 177,914 of CADCXT010005616.1, forward strand.
AGGCTGGCTGCAGATCTGCCTGCTCTGCCTCTGGTTGGGTCAAGCATTCTCACCACTGTCTGGCAGGTCATCTTTACTCTTGAGGCTAGACACAGATACAAGCCAAAGCTGACTTTCTTAGTAGTTTGAGGCGTAAATTGAGCGATGGCTTCAATGTGCTGGTTCATCGCGACCCAGCCCTTTGAAGTGCTGCGTGTTTGATCAATCGCGATGCGAAATATGTACCACGAGTACCTGGGAGTTCTGTGACGAAGTGTCTTCGTCCTGTGTGGTGGACCTCTGTTGTTCTAGTTTCACAACTTGTTGGGGCTTCTAGTACTAGGCAGACATTTGTGGCTTTCTCTTTGTCTCTACTTTCTAACCTGGGACCGGACTGGCCTGGCTTTATTTTACTGTATTTCTCTTGCCTCAATTGTTGTCCTCTCAAGTCTTCTGAGTGCTGGAATTGTACAATCACTTTTTTTTTAAATTTTCATGTGCGGTCAGAGTCGCTCAGTGTCAAATCTGTCACCTGCCACAGCTAAGTCTTATGTATTCACAACAATACACACATGTGTGTTCAAAGCTACACCTCGAGAACCTCGAGCTGTGACTCAGCAGGAAGGCGCAGTGGCTGTCTTCAGAGATCAGGTTCCAATTCCACTACAACAGTTCGCAACCTGTCAACTCCAGTTTCAGGGTCTATGTTCACACATTCATGGACAAAACACCAATGTGCATAAAATGCAAATCGTGAGCCTGACTGACCTGGAAGACGAAAACAGATGAACAACAAGTAAGTGACTGCGATAATAGTTGTGTAGAGAACAAACAAAATATTTGGTGCCTCCCCATATCAGATGTGACTATAGAGACCCAGAAATGACGAACACAAGGCAAGCTAACAAGCTGCGGGCCTTTAACCGGCTGTAAAAACAAAACAGGACGAGACGGGAGCAGGCTGTCTTCTGCTTTGGGGAGGCATGAACAGATTTGAGCCAACCTGATCCTACAAGCGAATTTTCGGAACGAGCAAGTACAGGCTGTCTCAACCCCGCGCAAAAAACCTCTGTTATTAGTATAGCTCAGCTCTGACAACAATCGTCTTAATACAACACATCTATACCAACCAAGGATATGTGTCCTGTTCTGGTCATCAACAATCACTGGGTGCTATTAATGTTAGAAGCCAGAGTATTTGAAATGAAATAACCAGCTGTGTTTGTTTTATAGTACTTTCCACTTAATATTCAAACTAATGATTGAAAATTTCCAAATACTAATCTAAGATTTAAATGTTCTGGGTCGGCAACCTGCACGGTATTCCAGGGTGAAGAACAGCATGGGCATCAGCCTCACCCACCACGCCTGAGAATTCGTCCGTTTCAGGATATATAAAGTAAAGTGATATGCATATGAAATAACGGCTACATGTATACTGTATCATGCAATATGAAATCCGTCGTCCTATCTCTAACGGCCATTGCCTTATCTAATATCAATATTGAAATGACGTGTATAATATGTCTTTATGTCAAAAGAAGGAAAAACCGCTGAAGTCATTTCTTTCTTTTGATTTTTGAAACGAATTCTGTGGGCGCAACTGTCCTGGGAACTGTTCTATGAACAAGTACAGCCCGAACTCAGAGATCGTCAACCGGTGCTGGATTAAGGTGTGCACTGCTCAGTTCGGTCTTCCAGCGCCGGGTGCTGGGTTAAAGGTGTATGCTACTGCTGCTCAGTTTGGTCTTTATTTTCATCTGGTTTGGGACCGAAATGCCGTTTGCTAGCCACAGTAACAGGTGAGACTGGGAGTCTGTGGTGAGTGCCTGGTAAAAAATAGCAAGTGCATATGAGCTTAGAGTAGAAAATCTACAAACTGGCATTTTCCCCAAAGAACGAAGCTTCTGGGCTAAATGGCGTTCCAGATATGGTGAAATTCTCTGCGTTCGAGACTAGATTAAAGGTGTGTCACCACTGCCCAACAGCTCTCTTGGCAATGGGACTAGCAAAATGCTGTGTCAACGCTCGATTTCAGGTTTGAACACAACCAGTGTGCAGCGATAATTGTTTATGTTACTTTGTGTTTTGAAGTATTTTGCATATCTATAAAAAGCGTGCAACATCTTATAAGCCTTTGTGTATAAGGACAAATCTAAAATAATCTAACAATGCTATTCTCACAGTGTATTTTATCTCCTTTATACTCTGTAAGTCCCTCTTTCTAAAAGTCTCTAGCAAATAGTTAATTCTCTGTTTGAAACTCTTTGTATCACATAAGTATGGTGGTTTGATGATCACATCACTGCTTACTTTATCTGCTGAAGCTGTCTTCTAGTGCGAGCAATTGACTTTCAGGTATCATTGCGGCCCAATCAGGAATTAAAAATGTGAGAAAAAGGCTAAGTGAACTATGTTTTGTAAACACATCCAGCTTCACATTGTGGGACTGGTGATCTCACCCGAAAGCTGTGCGTGTCTGAAGCCGGTGTGATGGCCGTGGCAACTAATCCCGGCGCTCGAAGAACGAAACAGACAATTCAAGGCCGCTTCGTCTACAGGCAGGGTTATGTTGGTTCAGCTGGTTGCTCTGGCAAATGACTGGTAACAAATCTATAACTCCGGTTCAGGAACCGACCTCACAGACTCAATTTCACTCCCATATATGCTGTGCATAGGCACATGTGAGGAAAACATCATATACAGCCCCATCCCGTTTTAAAGAAAATAATGTGTCTCAAATGATAATTGTACAGATCCACAACTGGTCAACGGCAGAAAATACGTAGCAGTCTAAACGGAGGCGTCTCGCCTGCTCTTCCTCAGGTTCAGGGATTGTGGAGGAAGAGAGGATGAAGCAAATGGTGCAAAGGAAGCAGTGTTTTCAGAGCACCTGTGAACAAGGCTTGTCTGAATTCCAAGCCGAAACAAATCTCATGATGAAGTGAGAGGAGAGGAAGGCACAAGCTCCTGCTGCTTTCGGTGTGTCTTTTCGCAGTACTGGGAAGAGGAAGTCGATTTTGTTCCCGTTTTGTTTGAATGAAAACATTATGCTTACATTGCTGCTTTTACTCGGTGGCTGTATGAAGGTGTGTACCAATGTGGGTTGTGTCGCTGGC
>CADCXT010005618.1:0-10198 GCA_902806775.1 Microtus agrestis
GGGATGGAAAATATCCCCAGAAATAGATTGCATAGTGCTTTATTAACTTTGAATTTTCTTAACACTAATGAGAAAGGAACAACAACAGCAGAGAGACTAGATAATAGAAAAATCTTTTGAATTAAATCAGCTGGTGTATTTCTTTCTTTTTTTTAAAGATAAACAATTATATTTTTAATTGTTATAAGGGAAAACTCATACCACAAGAATAGGAAGTTCGATTTCTGCTGTGTCCTATAGGAATCACCCAGAGAGAGCGCACACCTGGTCTGTCCCAGTTTCCTTCCTGGGCTCCTGGTAGCCATGCCTTATCTAGGTTTCATTTCTTTTCTTTTTTTTTGCATTCTTATTTCTGTGTATTAATTAATGTTTTTTTATTGAGAAAAGAAAAAAAATCCCGCCTCCTCCCAGCCTCCCTTTTCAATCCCCCTCCTCTCACCCTTCTTCCACTCCCTCCCACTCCTCTCCCCTTCCCTCTTCCATCCAAAGAGCAATCAGGGTTCCCTGCCCTATGGAAAGTCCAAGGTACTCCCCCCTCCGTCCATGTCTAAGAAGGTGAACATCCAAACTTGCTAGGCTCCCACAAAGCCGCTGGTGTATTTTAAGAAAGTGTTGACCTCACAATGGAAACTAGGAAGTGTACTATGTTGAAGAAGGGGTTTTGCTCTTGTTTCCACAGAAGAAAAGCTATGGAGACCATCAAAATTAATAAAGATTCAGTTTGAAAAAGAGAAACCTCTTGATAAAGAGAAATGACAGCTCATCCACAAAAGTGATAACCATATAGATGGTAAGGAAACCTCATAAGGGTTGGGGCAGCATTCTGTTCTTGTCTTTGCAGGAAAATACACATCTTCAAAAAGTCAAAAGACCCTGGATATTTGGATGCCTAAAGAGGAAAAGATAACTATCCAGAAAGGATCAATGAGCAAAGAGTAATATGACTTATTAGGACAGGTTATCTGTAGGGTAATATATATCTATATTCTATATTCTCTGTCCATATATATAAATATCTAATACCCAGTAGAAATATAAAGTCACTTAAAACTCTTCAGGCTTCTTGAGCCTCCTTATTCCCCAGGGAAAGGTGAGAGTGCCATCCATGCAGCCCGCAGCCCCATGATGCAGAACAATCAGAAGCAATAGGGAGCCAAGTCAAAGCAAGAACTCAGGTTATTACCACCAGTATCCACTTACATATGATAAGTGACTTCCAGTGATGTGGGTACCTCCAGCCATTGGGAGACAGACAAACCCTCCTTCTGGCTAGATGGGTATCTACCTAGATTTGCTGTCTCATCCTCACTCAAACATGAGCCAGGCTTTTCTCTGTCCTACATGCCTCAAAGCCTAGGCCCTAAACTTGAGCCAGGCTTTTTTCTGTCCTACAGGCCTTGAGGTACAGGCCCTGAGATAATTTTGTCCCAACATCTCCCCCTTTTGTTTTATAACCCACCCTCTACCCCAATGACCAGGCCAAAATTGGAACCAGGGAGAGAGTATGGGTCAGGGCCACCTCTATCCAGAGTTTTAGCCTGGACACCCTCAAATTGAGAGCTCATCCATGGGGTAAGATGTATCAAACCTATCATAATGCACTCTACTGACTATGTACCTGTTGTACCTGTTTTTGGAATGCTTGTTTCGACCTTTAGAAAACACATGGACAAAAAAGATAAATAAACAAATAGCCATCAGCCGAATTAGGGAGGAGATGAGTGTGGTAAGACATGGGATCCAATTAAACCAGGTCTTATAGGGGCCCTTAACTTAAATGCATCAATATCTTTTCTTAACTCACCTAGGATTCTTGTAACTATCCTGGAATGGTCTGCATAAAAGCACCATACTTCCCCAAGTGCCCTGCAATTTCTTCCCTATTCCATAAACAGCAATTCCAAGACTCTCCTATTTTGTAAGGTTACCCTTGATAAGTAATCCAAATACTTTTGGAAATTGCAGTCTCTGTCTTTTCTAATTATGTCCAGCATGGTCTGCTCACATCCCCAGGAAGAACATTAGTATTCAGGACCCCCCCACACACACACAGTTTCTCATAGCTGACACAGTCTGGTTGCTTCCTGGGCACACATAAAAGTGTGTCTGCAGGAGGGCATGTCTTCTAAGGACGTGAGAACACTCAGGCTCATTAGGATAAAATGCCTGAGGTAGGGCGTATCCCCAAGAACCTCTGCATTCAGGTCTCCCTTTTATCCCCTAAATCCAGTCTCCCATGACCCAACTCCCATGTGCCAAATCGCAAAGGTCAAACATCAGATCAGGCCATCACATCAAGGGTGTCTTCATCTAAGATGTCTAGTTTAGGATCCCTCCAGTGCCAGCACTCGACAAGATCCATGTCACCTTCTGCGGTTGGTGGGGACTTGCTGCCTGGACCTTGGTTCCTGTGAGAAGAATTAGCATGAAAGTCACCAAGAAGGTTGTCTGAAATGGATAAACAGACAACACTCTCCTCAAGGGTTAATTTCCCTTGGGCAGTGGTTATTTTTCTTTTCTTATGTTTGAATTTAAGGTTTGTTCACCATAATCTCTTTCTTTCTTTATTGGTCATCTTGGTCTGCCCCATTGTCCTGAGGGGAGGGAAGAAATTTTAAATTACATGAGGGTAGCCATATAGGAATTTCCCATCTGTTTAGAAAGACACATCCATATCCTCAGCCTTGTGTCTGAAATGGATTAATAAAAAATGCTGCAGGATCCCTAGATTCCTGGCAGCTTCAGGGCAGAAATGTTGTAGGTCCCTGGGTGGCAGCAGTGGGCCACAAAGAGAGACATACAGATGGGCATGCCATGAGACCATGCCACAGGTCTCCAAAGGTGGTTGGTCTTGGGCAGGGAGCCACGTGGTGGGTGAGAAACAGACATGGATAGGCACACCATGCAGAGTGAGGTTGGATATTTATTAAGTCCGTATGGAAGGAAAGAGAGAGAAGGAGAAGAGCAGAGAAGGAGGGAGTAGGCAGAAAAGGAGAGAAAGAGAAAGGGGCAAGGGGAGAAGTCGGGAGAGGCAGAAGCTGCCTCTTCCAGAGGGAGATGGAAAAGGAAGAGAATCAGGCTGCAAACAGGAAGGAAGATGGGGGAGTGGGCTTGGCTTATCTCTTAAAAAGACAGAACAAATCATTACATTTTCATCTCTTTTTTATAATAAAATAACAGGAGGTTAGGCATCACAGGTTAAAAGAATTGGGGCAGTGGATTCTCAAGACTGCTTCCTGCTTATTTGTGGGCATCATCTTTGGGGGAAACCTGAGAAGGCTGGGTGCTGGTCACATGCTGGGGTAGCTGGTCTCTTTGTTCCTGTTTGGTGTTCATGGTATGGAAATGTCTGGTGTATTTTACACCTGTTTAAGGTATTGGCAGAACAGAGGACAAAGTTAAGGGGAAAAAAATTAGGACCAGGGAATTGAGAGGGGTGTATCTGACATATTTTATTTGGATCCTTCATTTCGGCTCCCTGGAACTCACAAGAATTCTTTGGGTTTGTGAAGACAAAAAGTTTTAAACATATACATTGTATAAACAGTAGCATATTTTATGTCAGAATGACTGTGACAGATAGTTTGCAAAATGAAAAGTATTTTTAAGACTATGGAAGGCAGCATGAGAAAGAAATTTGATAACTTGTATTTGTCCTCACACCTTTATAATTTACAGGTACATACCTTAATAACTTGTATTTGTAATTTACTGAAATTTGTTTGATGAGGGAGGTCCTTTTAAACTGACAAAACCTCTCAGCTGTCAAACTGCATCAGAGATCTTTGGGAAGGATAAAATTTTTCTTGAGTTACTGATTAAAAAGCGACAAGGAACTTACTTGGTTGACACCTAGAGCTACTCTGCTGGGTCCTCCATGGTCACTGAAGGTTGTTTGCCTTTTGCTGTTTAGCACAGGGCCTGCCAGGCTCCAGAAGATCCTGTGGGCTAAGAAATCTGTAGGAAGACAAGCCTACCTTGACCTGAGCAGCTAGACTGTCGATTCCAGTGATTCTGTTCACATCTGGAGAGCTTCAGTTTAGATGAAAGACAGTTTTGATGAGTGGTCAGCACTTGGAAGATGAAGGGAATTGTGCATGGACATTGTTCTGTGCCCATTTGTCTTCTGTATTCTTTGGAGGAAGTAGAGTGCTGCTAGGAACCATACTGTCTTTTTTTAATGAAACCCCATATTTCATATAAAATATTTTACAGGCAGGCTCACTGGATAATAGGCAGATGCAACCCTGCCAAACAAGTAAGACAGCTGCCTAACAAAGGCCAGGAAGTATTGCTTCTTTCTCCTTTGTTAAAAATGTAGATTGCCTGGGGAGAGGTGTTTGCCAAAGCTGGTGACTAAGTTGCAGGTGTTTCCCTAGCCCCATGTCCCCCAGAAAGAGAATATTAATGAGCTTCCACCTTGGTTTACCATGGGGTTAAAAGGTGTTTTGTATAATAAACGTGGGTAGATCTTTAGGATGGAGGAAGCCTGAGATACCCTTCCATGATGACTGTGTGAACTGTGTCTGGTTATTTCTCATGCCTCGGAACTGGTACAAATAGTAAAAGATAGATTCTATGTTGGGGTCTATGGGATCTGACAGTAACTACTGTATAAAATCTGCCTGGAGAGTTGGGTCTGAGCTTGACTGTACTGCCTCTTAACTTAACAGGTAAGATTTACAATCATAAAAAGACAGAAAGAAGAAAAACTTCTTGCAATAGAAGGAGAAGGTTAGCGGCAGAACTGACAATAGTAGGGAACATCTTAATATATTTTAAATAAGGGTTGGATTATATATAAGTTATTTTTGTAAAAGACTTAAAAGTATATACCAATTTAAAACATGATATTTATTGAATTGTAGTCTGAAATGAAATGCAATGAACAGACAATTATAACATTTAACAGTAAACATAGGTGCATTTAAGTTACATGTATGAACACACACACACACACACAGAGAGAGAGAGAGAGAGAGAGAGAGAGAGAGAGAGAGAGAGAACAGGAATTACGTGAAGTGGATGCTCTTGGTGAGCCCTAACAAAGGCATTCCACAGCACAAAACACACATGCAACAGAGTAAACAAGAAAAATTTAGAGACAAAAACATAAGTAAACTGGGGGAACAGGCAGGGTAACGATAGTCAGTAAAAATGTCAGGACTTGGTCACCTGACCTGGCTCTCAGCCAAGATGGTGGCAAAGACACCTGACCTCAATCAAAATGGCAGCAGTTACATGTTCTTTGGGAAAGTCACTCAGTTAAGATGGCACGGCGGTGAAATTATCTGACCTCAGTTAAGATGGTGATAAGGTCTCATGACCTCAGATAAGATGGTGGTAAGGTCACCTGACTAGAGTCAAAATGGCAGCAGTCACATGTTGTATGGAAAAGCTATTCTGTTAAGATGGCGGTCAAGTCACCTGACCTCAGTTAAGATGGTAGTAAGGTAACCTGACCTCAGTCAAAATGGCAGCGGTCACATGTTATATTGAAAAGCCACAATTTTTGAGCTGCAGAAATTTAAAGCTCAATAATAAGAGAAGACTAGAGGAATGATCTTCCCTGTTGCTGAACTGCCAAGCCACAAGCCATGGAGGGGAGCAAAAGGCTGGAATTGAAAAAGCCGCCTCATGGATCTGACCAATCTTGTTGGCAGCAGTAGCCTGGCAGGGTCCATTTGCCTGTGTGCTGACAGTGTTAGAAAGCTCCCATAAAAGTGGAGCTGACAGGACACCAGCAGAGTGAGGGTATGAGCTGAAGAAGTACAACATTGAGTGATGGAGGAGAGTCATCTGTCTATGTGCTACTTTCATTGGTTAATAAAGAAACTGCCTTGGCCCTTTGATAGGACAGAAAATTAGGTAGGCAGAGTAAACAGAACAGAATGCTGGGAGGAAGAAGGTAGGGAGCCAGACGCCATGGGGCCAGGTCAGACATGCTGAATCCTTCCTGGTAAGCCACCACCTCGTGGTGCTACACAGATTATTAGAAATGGGTTAAGCAAGATGTGAGAATTAGCCAATAAAAGGCTGAAATTAATGGGCCAGGCAGTGTTTAAAAGAATACAGTTTCCATGTAATTATTTTGGGGGTAAAGCTAGCTGGGTGGCGGGATGCAGTCTGCTGCTCCATCTACAATTAAGACCTCTGGTTTTAAGGCTTCTAAAAGGCATTCATCCCAGGGGGGATGGACATGAATGGCTTGGTACCCATAGCTGAAACCATGAAAACCCGCAAAAATGGCGACACCACAAGGCACACAGTGAGATGTTTCTCAGCTGTGGGAGGGGTGTGAAGCAGCATGACCTTCACAAGACCCATGGGAGGACATCTCCTGGCCATTAGAGGAATGCTAAGGCCTGACTGGATCAGGTGGGAACAAGTTGGAACCCAGAGAAACCAGAGGCCATTGTGAGTGGCCTTTCACAGCAAGGGGGAAAAAGAATAGAAAAGGAAAACAGAGAAAGAAGAATCTGAGGGATCATGCCCCCCATCACAGGTGGATAAGCCCTGGGCCAGTCCAAACACAATTTTGGCTAAGGGAAGCAATTCAGAGATGAATGTCAGTGAAGGGGAAAACCTTAGCCTTGAAGACTGTGATTGGGGGCAGTCCCCTGTTTCTTTTTTTTATTTTATTTATTTATTAAAGACTTCTGTCTCTTCCCCACCGCCGCCTCCCATTTCCCTCCCCATCCCCCAATCAAGTCCCCCTCCCTCATCAGCCCAAAGAGCAATCAGGGTTCTCTGCCCTGTGGGAAGTCCAAGGACCACCCACCTCTATCCAGGTCTAGTAAGGTGAACACCCAAACTGTCTAGGCTCCCACAAAGCCAATACATGCAGTAGGATCAAAAACCCATTGCCATTGTTCTTGAGTTCTCAGTAGTCCTCCTTGTCTGCTATGTTTAGCGAGACCGGTTTTATCCCGGTCCTTTTTCAAACCCAGGCCAGCTGGCCTTGGTGAGTTCCCGATAGAACATCCCCATAGTCTCAGTGTGTGGGTGCACCCCTCGCGGTCCTGAGTTCCTTGCTCATGCTCTCTCTCCTTCTGCTCCTGATTTGGACCTTGAGATTTCAGTCTGGTGCTCCAATGTGGGTCTCTGTCTCTGTCTTTTTTCATCACCTGATGAAGGTTAATATTCAGGAGGATGCCTATATGTTTTTCTTTGGGTTCTCCTTCTTATTTAGCTTCTCTAAGATCATGAATTATAGGCTCAATGCCCTTTATTTATGGCTAGAAACCAAATATGAGTGAGTACATCCCATGTTCCTCTTTTTGGGTCTGGCTTACCTCACTCAGTATAGTGTTTTCTATTTCCATCCATTTGCCTGCAAACTTCAAGAAGTCCTTGTTTTTTACTGCTGAGTAGTACTCTAATATGTATATATTCCATACTTTCTTCATCCATTCTTCAATTGAAGGGCATCTAGGTTGTTTCCAGGTTCTGGCTATTACAAACAATGCTGCTATGAACATAGTAGAGCATATACTTTTGTTGTATGATAAGGCCTCTCTTGGGTATATTCCCAAGAGTGGTATTGCAGGGTCCAGGGGTAGGGTGATCCCGAATTTCCCGAGAAACCTCCACACTGCTTTCCAAAGTGGTTGCACAAGTTTGCATTCCCACCAGCAATGGATGAGTGTACCCCTTTCTCTACAACCTCTCCAGCAAAGGCTATCATTGGTGCTTTTTATTTTCGCCATTCTGACAGGTGTAAGATGGTATCTTAAAGTTGCCTTGATTTGCATTTCCCTGATCGCTAAGGAAGTTGAGCATGATCTTAGGTGTCTTTTGGCCATTTGAACTTCTTCTATTGAGAGATCTCTGTTCAGCTCAGTGCCCCATTTTATAATTGGGTTGTTTAGCCTTTTACAGTCTAGTTTCTTGAGTTCTTTATATATTTTGGAGATCAGACCTTTGTCAGTTGTGGGGGTTGGTGAAGATCTTCTCCCAGTCAGTGGGTTGCCTTTCTGTCTTAGCGGCAGTTTCCTTTGCTTTACAGAAGCTTCTCAGTCTCAGTAGGTCCCATTTATTCAATGAGGCCCTTACTGTCTGTGCGGCTGGGGTTATACATAGGAAGTGGTCTCCTGTGCCCACGTGTTGTAGAGTACTTCCCACTTTCTCTTCTATCAGGTACAGTGTGTTAGCACTGATATTGAGGTCTTTAATCCACTTCGACTTGAGTTTGTGCATGGTGACACATATGGGTCTATTTTCATTCTTCTACAGATTGACATCCAGTTTTGCCAGCACAATTTGTTGAAGATGCTCTCTTTTTTCCATTGTATATTTTTAGCTCCTTTATCGAAAATCAGGTGTTCATAGGTTTGTGGGTTAAAGTCAGGGTCTTCTATTCGATTCCATTTGTCGACTTCTCTGTTTTTATGCCAAAGGTCATAACTAAATATAATAAAAGCTATTTACAGCAAGCCGACAGCTAACATTAAATTAAATGGAGAAAAACTCAAAGCCATCCCACTAAAATCAGAAACAAGACAAGGATGTCCACTCTCTCCATACCTCTTCAATATAGTGCTTGAAGTTCTAGCAATAGCAATAAGACAACAGAAGGGGATCAAGGCGATTCGTATTGGAAAGGAAGAAGTTAAGCTTTTGCTATTTGCAGATGATATGATAGTATACATAAGCGACCCCAAAAACTCTACCAAAAAACTCCTACAGCTGATAAACACCTTTAGTAGCGTGGCAGGATACAAGATCAACTCCAAAAAATCAGTTGCCTTCCTATACACTAAGGATAAGGAAACAGAGAGGGAAATCAGAGAAGCATCACCTTTCACGATAGCCACAAATAGCATAAAATATCTTGGAGTAACCCTGACTAAGGAAGTGAAAGATCTATTTGACAAGAACTTTAAGTCTTTGAAGAAAGGAATAGAAGAGGACACCAGAAAATGGAAGGATATCCCTTTCTCTTGGAATGGGAGGATCAACAGAAGATTGTCAGGAGCTCATTGGTCAAAACAGTTAAGCTGACCAGAATGGGTGAAACTCACCAATTCAAGCCAGAGGTGTGAGTAGAAATCACCCTATAGAAATCTTGCTCAGGCATATGGAACATTTGGTTGTTGTGAAAAAGTTCCCAGTTCAGGATTCTGACCCCAGGAGAGGGACTTGGGATGGGAGAGCCTTCCAAGTCACAGCACCAATGGAATGGATTAATAAAAATGCTGCCCGATCCCTGAGTAGCTGCAGCAGCAGAAACGCTGTAGGTCTTCAAGTAGCAGTAGGAGGCAGACCATGTGGTAGCAGGCAGGGGGCAGCATGTAGCCAGTCCCAGGCAGGGATGGCACATGAGACCATGCTGCTTCTGCTGCTGCCTTCAGGCCTCTCCACCTGATGAAGAAATAATTCATCCTTCTTCTGCATACAAGAAACACATCTCAACCTCAAAGTCAGGTATCATCTCAGAGTAAAGGTTTGGGGACAAATATACCAATTTAATGAATATAAAAAACAAGTGGCTGTAGCTATCCTAATATCCAACAAAATAGACTTCAAACTAAAATCTGTCAAAAAAGACAAAGAAGGTCATTTCATATTAGTCAAAGAAAAAAATCCACCAACACTGAACGTCTATGCCCCAAATACAAGGATACCCTCACTTCTAAGGCTTAAATCATACATTAAACCCCACACAGTAATAGTGGGACACTTCAACACTCCCCTCTCACCACTGGACATGCCAGTCAGACAAACAATGAACAGAGAAATAAGATTACTAACAGATGTTTTGACTCAAATGGATTTAACAGACAGCTATAGAATATTCTATCCAAACAGAAAAGAATATACCTTCTTTCCAACACCTCGTGGAACTTTTTCAAAAATTGACCACATACTGGGTAACAAAACAAAGCTTAACAAATACAAAAAAATTGAAATAACCCCATGTACTTATCAGATCACCATGGATTAAAACTAGAAGTTAATAGAAATACTAATTCCAGACACTGCACAAAAACATGGAAATTAAACAATGCTCACCTGAATCATCAATGGGTCAAGGAAGAAATAAAGGGAGAAATTAAAGACTTCCTAAAATTCACTGAAAATGGCCACACAACATATGCAAATTTATGGGACACAATAAAAGTGGTGTTAAGAGGAAAGTTCATAGCTCTAAATGCCTACATAAAGAATCTGGAAAAAACTCACACTAGTGAATAAA
>CADCXT010005619.1:0-44787 GCA_902806775.1 Microtus agrestis
AATAGCAGGGTTAGAAGCCAAACAGCAATCCGGAAAGCTTGCTGTTTAAGTTGGTGTGGTCAGAGTCTTAGCCTCTAAAAGAAATGTTCTCTGACTGTGTACCTCTAGCCCTACTAGAAACCAGCAGACTGGAAAGATAACCAGCGGCGGGCTTAGCATTGAAGGACATCATTAAGGCCCAATAGTCGCAGAGACGTCCTCCGTAGACCTAGCTCAGTGCCGCCTTACGTGGCACTATTGGCCTTCATTCACTGAATGGGGAGAGAGGCACGAGGAGGGTTTGATTGTAAAGGATCTTTATGAGCATCCTACGAAAGGGCAGAGGCCAGTGCATGCACAGGTGCAGAACTCTGGGAGCTGAAGTGCTGTAGCATTTGGCATTTCGTTAGGCACACGACCTTCGGAGGCAACTACCGGTTCACACACTTTGGGGCCTAAAAAATCCGAGGAGGCTGGGGGTGGGGTTCCTATGGGTAAAGTGAAGAGCTGAGTTTGAATCCCCTACACCCCTTCACCCATGCATTAGCTGGACTTTCCTGAGTTTGGAAGCCAAGCCCTAGGGCATCAGAGACAAGTAGATCTCTGGAGCTCACTGGACAGACAGGCCAGACAAATCTATAAGCTCCGGGTTTACTGAGAAACCTGGAGGGCAACTGATGAAGACGCCTGACCTAGACTGTCAACTCCATGTGCACGCCGCGCGCGCGCACACACACACACACACACACACACACGTGCACACACACACCAAGATGTACACACAGCACATCTACATACACACAGTAAATAATAAATATAATCTAAAATATTTTTAAAAATTAAAAGAGCGAACAAGACTTCATGCCTTCCCAGATTGTTGGTTCTGTGAAGTACTAAACTTTCCTTTTAAACATTTCTGTATGTCAGTCGTTGGTTTCTAACCCAAAATATCTTTCTCTAATTTCAGTATTTCAGATTCGGTGACTGTTCTACACCTTGAATTAGAAAGGCCCCTTACTTTGCCTCCTTAGAAATCTAATCTGGACATTCTTGGAGTTCAGATCCTCTCAGGCATTCTCTAAGACAAAACGTCAAATTCATACGCTTAATTACCACAAATTTCGTTGAACTTTTAAAAAGGAAAGAAAAGAAAAAGAAACGACCTTATATGCCTATACGAGTTCAAGTACTATTGTAAAATTAAATTAACCGTTAAGGTTTTTTTTCCGTATCAAATATATTTCCCCCTCATGGTAGCTACAAACTTTTGCAAGGAAAAAACAAAATAAAACAAAAAGCCGGCACAATTCTTTACAGAGAGTATTCATATAGTTGGCTATGTGAAGTGAGCCCTCCAGTGTTAGGAAGTGGATTTCCTGCACATTTCTGTGCGGATCTTTGGGGTGTTTGGGTGCTCCACAAAGCGGTCAGGACCCTCGGGGGTGGGGGGAGGTGGGGGACGGGGACTCCCCTCGCTCAGTCCCGGGGCGGGACTGGGACGGCTCAGACCCCGCCCGAGCTGGCGGCCCCGCCCGGCAGCCGCAGTTGGCTGTCCCCGAGGCCCGCCCCGCCGCCCGGCTGTCCCGCCTGCGTCCGCCGCGCTGCAGAGCCCGAGCCCAGTCCTCCGCCGGCTATCCCACCATGGCTGCGCGCTTGCTGCTCCGCTCCCTGCGCGTCCTGAGCGCCCGCTCCGCGCCTCGCCCGGCGCCCTCCGCCCGGTGAGTGCGGGTCCAGTACGTGGTGCAGGCAGCCGGGGGCGCGGCGTTCCGGGGATGGGGTGTGGGTGTGGTGAGCTGCGGCCGAGCCGGGTCAGGGCGACGCGCCCGGGGCCTTCTCTCCGGAACCTGGAGCTGCCCGTTGCGGCGCGAACTCGGGGTGTCACCACCCCGCTGCCCGCCACGAACCTCCGCACCCCAAAAGGCAAAGCTCCGGCTGAATGCTCGCTCCGGGCCCGGGCCCCGCCCCGCGTCCTGCCGGGTGTCCCGGGGACTGGCTGCCCCAGCTTTGCCCCAAGCGGAGGCGGTCACAGGTCGGGCGCGCTGCCACGGAGTAGCTGAGGCCTTTGGCCCACTTGGAACAGGCTGGCGACTGTCAAACCTGACCGTGAACTTGGGACTCTGTGCGGAGTCGCGGGCCGGAAGACGGCTGCAACATTAATAATTCCGACTCCAGCGTCCCGGTGTGGGCCCCATCTGATAAATTGGCCGTGGATTTATTAGCAAGTCCTTAAACTGATTAAATGTAGAGGGATTAATAGGCAGCTTGCAAGAGCTTTATGGACTATTAAGGGTGTTTATGTTGAGATCAAAAGTTTTGTCTATCCTAAAATCCATTCATTGGATAAAGCAAACTGGAAGCTCAAAGCCTTGTTAATTAGGGAGGCAGGGCATTTAAATAAGCTAATTAGCACATTGTTGTGAAGTACCATAAAAGTGTGGTAATGCTTACCCATGGGGGGTGGGCTGGAGGAGAAGAAAAAGTTCCAAGGACTTTTAAGAACGGAATCTTTTCTAGTCTGAACACTCTGAAAAAGCGATGCTCTGCGTTTTGATCAGGTCTTTTTCGCGCTCTTAAAATTAAAGACCGCCCATAAGATCTTATTTTGATTCACTTATGGGGAGGAACTACCTTGGAGACTCTTGGAAAATAGTCAGGAGCTACAGTTTTATCGTCGTAGGTTTCTTTTCTTTTCTTTCTTTCTTTTTTTTTTTTTTTTTTGGTTTTTCGAGACAGGGTTTCTCTGTAGCTTTGGTGCCTATCCCGGAACTAGCTCTTGTAGACCAGGCTGGCCTCGAACTCCCAGAGATCCGCCTGCCTCTGCCTCCCGAGTGCTGGGATTAAAGGTTTCTTAAACTTTTAGGAGCATTATGATGAACGATCTTGTTGAAAGCCGCCTGATTCTGCACTTATGGAATGAGGCCTAGGTGAAGCAAAGACCAGGGCCTGAGTGTGCTATTTCGTTTCTTCCTCCTTGTTATGTAAACGAGGCTTTAAAAAGGTTGCACACAGGCCGGGAGATTGTAGGAATTTGAAGCCTGGTTTGAGCTACTTGGTGAGACCCTGACTTAAAAACAATAGACTAACTTGAAGTTTGTTGATTTATTCAGTACAGGTGTCTCAAAACTGAAAATAGATGTTCCAACAAACTTAACTGCCAAGTAAACGTTTTGGTTTCTGTCCACTGCGCCTTCCCTTCAGCTCTTTTGACTGAACTGGAAAGCGTTTATTCTTGGTGCATTTCTTTCTCTGTGCTTAGAAATATTTCAGAAATTTTCATGTAATATTTTAAGATCCAGGCAGACTTACACATAAGTTCTGTCTCTGTATTGTTAAACGATCACACGTAAATCTAAGAAGCACAGTATTCTGGTCCTAGCATTGTTTCTATGTGGAGGGAAGACCAATGTATGGGGAAACTGTACGGAAGAACAAGTACTTTCAAATGTTTAGCCAGGCAGTGTTGGCAACGCAAGCCTTTAATCCCAGCCCTCAGGGAGGCAGAGATCTCTGTGAATTCAAGGCCAGCTTGGTCTACAGAGTTAGTTCCAGAACAGCCAGAGAATGACACAGAGAAATCCTGTCTCAAAAAAAAAAAAAAAAGTTTATCTAATAGCAACATAAAGTGAACTTAAGTCTCGTTGATATGGTTGTGATCTGTGTGGCCATCTGCAAGTCTTGTGCCCTGTTCTCTCTGGCCACCAGTTTGGTTCCTTTAGTGAGGTTTAGGAGGGGGTGAGGCCCTGCTGTGTAGACATTTCCAGTTTGGTTTTTGTTCTTCGTGTTTGTGGTTCAAAAGTGAGGTCTCAGCTTCCTGCCTCAGCCACGTGTTTACTGCCGCACTTTCCCTACCAGGATGGCGAAAGACCTTCATCCCTCTAGAACTATAAGCCCAAATAAACCAACCTTCATCCCTCTAGAACCAGAAGCCCAAATAAACCCGTTCTTCGATGGCGATGGTATTTTAGCAACAGAAAAGCAAGTAATATATATTTTCATTATCCACTCATCTCTTGTTGGACTTGTAGGCCTATTTCATTTTCTGACTTTGAGTACAGGAGCAATGAATGGGTATAAGAATCTCCGTGATACTCTGGAAATCAGCATGGCAGGTTCTCAGAAAACTGGGAATCAGTCTTCCTCAAGACCCAGCTCCTCAGGGCCTAGCTATACCACTCTTGGGCATATACCCAAAGGATGATCAATCAAACCACAATGGCCCTTGCTCAACTGTGTTCATAGCAGCTTTATTCATAATACCCAGAACCAGGAAACAACCTAGATGCCCCCAAAATGTGGTACATTTACACAATGGAGTATTACTCAACTGTTAAAAACAATGACATCTAGAAGATTAAAGGCAAATGGGTAGAACTAGAAACTGAAGTAACCCAGACCTAGAAGAACTAGAAAAACATGGTGTGTACTCACTCATAAGTGGATATTAGCTGTAAGGAAAGGGTAGCCATGCTGCCAATCCACAGCCCCAGAGAGCCTAGGTAACAAGGAGGGCCCAAGAGGGGGACGCATGGGTCTCCCTGGGCAGGGGAAATAGAAGAGAGCCCCTGTGTGGGCTGAGGGGGATGGGAACATGAGGGATCAGGTTGGGGCGTGGATGGAGGGGGAGAGTACTGAAAGCAATGACTGGAAAGGAGGTGCATTTCGGGACCAGGCAGAAACCTGGTACAAGGGCAACTCCCCCAAATCTATAAGGATGACCCCAGCAAAGGCTCCTAGCAATAGTGGATACAGTCACCTGAACCTGCCATCTCCTGTGATCCGATTGGTGACCACTCCATTTGTCTTCAGAGCCTTCATTCAGTGACTGATAGAAACAAATGCAGAGACCCAGGGTCAAACATTATCCCTAGCTCAGGAAATCCTGCTAGAGAGGGAGAAGGGATTGGAAGAGTCAGAGGAGTCAAGGAAAGCACAAGAAACCCACAGATTCAACTAAAATGGCTCATAGGAACTCAGAGTCTGAACCAACAACTGTGGAGCCTACATGGGACTAACCTAGGCCCTCTATGTATATGTGACAGTTGCATAGCTTGCTCTACTATTAGGACTCCTAATAATGGGAGCAAGGACTGTCCCTAATCCTTTGACTGGTTTTTTGGGAACCATTTCCTCACAATGGATTGCTTTACCCAGCCTGAATACAAGGGAGCTGCTTAGTCATCTCACAACTTGGGATGCCATGCTTTGTTGATACTCAAGGAAAGCCTGACCCTTTCTGAACAAAAATAGAGGAGGAGCAGGGAGGAGGGGATGGGAGGAGGGGGAAGGGGAAACTGTGCTGTGTTTGGGATATAAAATAACTGAATTAAAAAAGGAACGAAGAAAAAGAATCCGTGATAGGATACACATCTCTGGGCATGTGCGCCGGCGTGGTATGGCTGGGTCATATGGTAGTTCTGTTTCTAGTTTTCTCTCCTTCTCTCTTGCTTTCTTTTCTTTAAGGGAACCTCTACACTGTTTCCACGTTCCCACCACTAGCAGTGTGTAATGGTTTACCGTCCTCACAGCCCAGCCAGGGGTAGTTGTCCTCACATTTTTGTTGTTGTTGTTGTTTTGTGTTTGTTTTTTCAGGACAGGGTTTCTCTGTGTTGCCCTGGCTGTTCTGGTACTCACTCTGTAGACCAGGCTGACCTGGAACTCACTCTGTAGACCAGGATGACCTGGGACTCACAGAGATTTACCAGCCTCTGCCTTCAGAGTGCTGGGATTAAAGGTGTGCGCCACCATGTCCAGCTTGTCATTTTGAATTCTTGATAGCCCTGATGACTTGAGGTAAGGTAGAATTTTAAAATAGCTTTTAATCTTCATTTCCCTGATGGCTGAGGACATTGAACACTTTGTTAGGCCTTTACTTTTTGGTGTTTATTCTTTTGACATCTTTCTATTGTTTCATAATCCATTTTGTAATTGGGTTGCTTGATTTATTTTGTATCTCCTAGACACTAAGCCTGTGTCAGGTGTAGAGTTGGCAAAAATTTTCTCCATTTTGTGGGCAGCTGCCTTTAGTTGATTGACAGTTTTCTTTGTTGAACAGCGTCTTAGTTTGATGAGGTCACATTTGTTGGTGGTTGATCTTGTTCCTGTGCTCTGTGCTAACAAAGTCCTATTTAGAAAACCCTGAGCCATACCTGTGTGTCGAAGCATACCCCCTTTTCCTCTGTGAGCTTTGAGATATTGATCTTAAATTGAGGCGCTTGATTCATTAGAAGTTTAGCTTTGTGCCTGGTCAGAGATGAGAATCTAGTTTTAGTCTTCTATATGGGTTCCCCAGCGCCATCTTCTGAAGAGGCTGTCTTTTCCTCAAATGTATACTTGTTGGCATCTTTACCAGAGATCAGGGAGTTGAAGTTGCCTACACGCATGTTTGCTTGTGTCCCATGTTCTATTGTTCTGTGTGTTTGTTCTGCTGTATTACTATGCTGTTTCTTTTACAATAGCTCTGCCGTATAACTTGAGATAGGTGATGATGCCTCCAGCAGTTTCTTTTGTTTAGGATTGCTTTGGTTATCCTTGCTGTTTTGTTCCTCCATATATTTTTTCCTCCATATAAACTATATAAAATAAATTTTAGCATTTTTTTCTATTTCTTTAAAAAATAGCCCAGGAATTTTTTATTGGGGTTGCATTGAATTTGTAGATTGCTTTTGATTGAATAGGCATTTTCATAATATTAATTCTTCTGAGCTATGACTATAGGCAGCCTTTCCGTGTTCTCTCATCCTAGGTTTCATTTCTCAGTGTCTTAAGGCTTACACTGTAGAAGTCGTTTATTCTTTGTGTTTATTCCTTGTGTGTGTGTGTATGTGTGTGTACTGTGAATGGAATGGACCCCTGTTTTCTTTTTCAGTATGTTTGTTAATGGCATATAGGAAACCACTGAATTTTGTGTGTTAATTTTGTATCTTGCTACTTTGCTGAAGGTGTTTATTAGCTCTGAGAGGGCTTATGCATTTTTTTGGTAGTCTTTAAGGTTGTGAGTAGAGATACTTGGACTTCTTTTTCTATTTACATCCTATTTATTTTGTTTTCTTGTCTTATTGCTTAGCCAAGTTTTCAAACACTGTTGTATTAAATAGTAGAGAGGATCACTCTGTCTTGTTTCTATTTTAACAGGAATGGTTGATTCTTTTTCTATGTTTAGCATGATACTGACTATAGGCTGTCATGTGTAGTCTTCATTCTGCTGAGGTATGCTCTTTCATCCCTATGACTTTTTTTATGACTTTTACCATGAGGGGTCTGTGCTCTTCCAGAGCTTGGTCTTTAACTTTTCTGTTAGACCTTTATCTGGTTTGGGTATTAACTTATTTCAGAAGCAAGTATTAATGTTTTATCAAAAGTTCCTAAGTAATTTAAATCATCAGCTCTACTTTGTGTAATTAAGAAATGGGTCTTTTCTAGAAAAAGACTAATGAAAAAATGGGTCCGCCCAAGAAAGAGACAAACCTAACTTAGAACTTAACACACAGCAGAAAAAGTTCTCTCCACATTTTAATATGTATTAACTTTTTGAGAGACCCGGCATTGGCACAAATTGGTGAAAAGCAAGACTTACTCACTGGAAAGCAGCAGCAATGGGGTTGAGGACAGCTAGTGTGCACTGAGGTCTCATAGCGGCCTGAAAAGGGAAGAACTTCATGTCTATTACTGTATGCAGTGCCTTGCTGGTCAGGCTCATGTGATAGCCAGAACCTCTCTCTATTGATGGCTGGCCAAGTTGGCCACCATGTTGCCATCACCTGTATGTTGTGAGAGAAGATCAGTCCTTAGACCCTCATAAGCATGGTGACCAATCTCTTGTGTGAAACATGGTTTGACCTTTACTAAACTAAGACTGGAAGATCTTTAAGTCCTTTGTCGGCTCTCTGGAGCTCTTTGGCTACCCAGTAGTGGGCTTTGTATCCGATGGCAGCTGCTTTGAACAAATGTATGGGATGTGCGCTTCTCTCTAAGAGTCCAAGTCAAATCCAGCATACCTGCTGAAACCAGGTCCCAGGCCACGCTGAATGCGTGGCCCAGAACACAGTGTCAGGCGTGGGAGTCGTCATTCACGTCACAGTGAAGGGCAATGTCACCACCAGGGTTAATGGACTAACCCTGTTCTTAAAACCCATATATTTGTTTTCAAATACAGTGATTTTTCTTTAAAGAAGTTTGAAGATGTATGGAGGGCTGTTCCCTAAGGGGAGCTCAGGGGAAACAGGACAAAACCCTGAATGCAGCTGAACTGAGAGAAAGGCCTTTTATATCCCCTGAGGGGAATGGAGAAAGAGAGGGATGGAGGGAAGAGGGAAACCGCTGAAGATCCTAAAGAATTCCGTACAAATCCACACAGAGCCTTGTTGGGCATTTTGATTGACACTGTAGGGTGCCGGTGACATTGACACAGTTCACATCATATGCTTCTGCTATTTGGAATTGTGATTCTGGATACACTGTTGCTTTGGGAGGGTTTGCTTGTTGCTTTGAAAATTGTATGTGATGTAAAAGTTTGCCACTGTTATTCTATTGTGGTGCTTGACTTTTAGGTTTAGTCCATGTGCTGTTTAGAAACAGTGTACTCACCCAGCTCACATCTGCCAGAGCAAGGCGTGCTTCACCTTGCAGACTTCTGAATGGAGGAAGTTGAACTGGGACAAAGTGCTATTTTCTTTTCAGTTGTGGTGGGAGGGGGGGGGGAGGGGTTGACAGGGTCCAGGAGGTGAGGAAGTCCTGCTGGAAGCATATCTCAGGGTTCCTTGTTATTCACTGGCATTCATTCGGATATCAAAAGTAAAGGTTGATTTAATCTTCCTAATGCATGTTTCTTCAAGATGTTCTCATTCTGGAGCAGACGCACGCCTGGAAACCCCTTCTGCTAAAAAATTAACTGATATTGGAATCAGAAGAATCTTTTCCACGGAGCACGACATTTTCCGGGAAAGCGTAAGGAAGTTTTTCCAGGAAGAAGTGGTTCCATACCATACAGAGTAAGTGCCCTGCTCCCCTGCTTCCCCACTGTAAGGTCCCTTACAGTGGACCCTACACAGGAAAGGACCCTTTCCGAGGATGCCATGCACGGGATGCAGAGAGTGCTCTCTTTGCCTGCTCACTGTTGTTTACCATAATACTGTTGAGATCATAGATATCTCAGTTTGGTAAATATTTTATTATTACTGTTGCTATTATTAATTTTACTTTTGGCGTCCTCATATATCGCTTTCTATACCCGACTGATCTTGAGTTCTTGGGCACAGATATTTTCTCCTCAGGTGCCGGAGTGAGTGGGGCTATACGCTTGTGCCATCACACTTGGCCTTGTAAAGTGTGTCATTCAAGAATGAGAACGTTTGCGGATTTACAAAGGAACCCAAGAAAAACATTTAAAAAATAAGCGAAAAAAACCTGTGGCCAATTGTCAAATCCTTAGTCCATTTATAATCTTTCTTTTTCTGTTATGAATGAATTAAAGTATGTAAATGTTGAAAGGGCAGCATAGTTCCACTTGGTAGGTCATTGGTCACCTCTCAGTATTTTTACCACTGATTTTGTTTTTAAAAAGTCCTATAGATTTATGTATGAGCATTTTGCTTGAATACATTTCTGTATATCCTATGCATCTTGGACCTGTAGTTAAGGAACAACTGTGTGGGTGCTAGGGATTGAACTCAGGTACTCTGCTCTTAACCACTGAGCCAGCTTTTTAGCCCTCTGTACCAGTACCTCTTGCTTAATCATTTTATTATTGAACAAAATCTCATTTGTATTAAAATAGAACTTTGTTGTGTTTCAAAATTCACTAATTTTACCACATCACAAATGGAATTTAAATATTAGTTAAGAACAGCTTTTATGAATTTTTTTCTTTTAAGACAGGTCTATGTAGCTCTGGCTGGCCTGGAATTTTCTATGTAGACCAGGCTGACCTCAAATTCATAGAAATCTGCCTGCGTCTTCTTCCCAGTGCTGGGATCAAAAGTGAGCACCACCATGCCTAGTTTAAATTCAGTATTTTAAGGAAATATGTGGAAATCAATCTTTTCAAGTCCTGTTAGGGAGATCTCATGGCTGTGTGGTAAAAACTAAGCTTGTTCCCTAGAGTATCAAGTACCTATGAGAGCAGCAGGTATACATTACAGGTCTAGTCAGTAGATCAGGAGGGAGCAAAAGGTGGCAACGATAAGGAAGAAGAAAAGGAGAAATGACACAAGAGCCATTGAAAGGCCCGTGGCCATGTCATCTGTTACTTTAAATTAAGGTCATGCTCCTACACAAACCTCAAGTGCCTAGTGTGGCCATTTCCATAATTTTCAGGAAGTTTTTTTGACGTTCAGTTTGTTCTTGCAGATGGGAGAAAGCTGGAGAAGTGAGTAGAGAGGTATGGGAGAAAGCTGGCAAGCAAGGCCTGCTGGGCGTCAACATTGCAGAGGAGCATGGCGGGATTGGTGGAGACTTGTACTCTACGGCGATTACTTGGGAGGAGCAGTAAGTATGGAGACATTTAAAGCAAGGTCTTGTTTTGTGAGCTGTCCTTCAGCCATGGGGCTTAATCATAAAATTTGCGAGGAAAGCAGTAGAGAAAGTTCATAAATTGACTGCAGTTACATTAGAATGCATCCCCAAGCTGTTCTCCATACTAAGACAGCTGCAGTGCTGGGGTAATAGACTTGCAGGCAGTCCGTGTTTAATCTCTTAGTTCATCAGATGAGTGCCTATGGGGCGGGGGCTCCTAAAGCGCCATCACCACGTTAGAGCCACAATTTAAAGGTAGTGAAAGCAGAGACCGGCACTTGGGAAGTGGTGGGCTTATCAGAAGGCAGCTGTAACCACCCAGCACAGTGAAAGCTTTGTTACGCTAGGCAGCAAAGTTAAAAATTAGAAAAACTTAACCGAGTAGCTATTTCATGGTTGCACTCTCTTTCTGTTCTAAGAGCATACTCAAACTGCACAGGCCCTGGGTTCAGTCTCCACTCAGATATTGTCATGCCCTATATTGCAAATTATGGCACAAAAGAGCAGATTGAACGCTTCATCCCCCAGATGACGGCAGGCAAGTGCATCGGCGCCATAGCAATGACGGAGCCTGGTGCTGGAAGGTGAGTGAGCATTTAGCTGGTTTTAAATTCCCAGAAACAGTATCCTAACAGAAAATATTTCCTAGGTGTACTCCATAGCTCTCCATAAATATGGGTTCTGCATTCATGGACTTATGCAATCTCAGATTGAAAATGTTTTCATCTGTATTAAATGTATAAACATTTTTCTTGTCATTAGTCACTAGCAAGCATAGCAAGTATTTACGTGATATTTACAATGGCCTGGGTTCTATAAATAATCTGGAAATTAAAATTTAAAGTATGCATACATATGTATATAGATTCTATGCAGCTATCTGTAGGTTTTGGTATCTGGGAATAGCGATCCTGGAACCAATTCCCCAAGTCCCTGTGTGTACTAGGTGATACTATGTGTGCAGTTTATAGGCGATTCTGAGATATATACCAGATGAAAGTGAACACAGCATAATTCACAATGTGAAACTACAGTTAGAAAACAAGCATTTTTATATGCAAATAGTGGCAAAACAGTTGTAATATCTGCTATGTTCAAGATATAATTGTGGTGTAATGAAAACTGTAGTAAGAAATGAGGTGAGTTTTTAGCAGGATCTATTTTTTTTTTTTAAAGTTGGGTGTGTTGAGTGGGATGTTAAAGATGCCTGTTTGAAACTCTTGGACACTGGCTGTGGAGACTGTACATCTGAAAAAGAAGAGAGTGTGAAACCAGAAACATTTTGAATGAAGATGAATGTCAAAATGTTGAGAAACAAGGACACATGTATGAGAGGGAAAGAATAGAGAAGCTGGGACACAGTTTGTTTTGCCGTATGTCAGAGATGGGTTAGGTTTGGCCTCATAGAAAGGTTGCCATTGCTGGACCCATGAGGTGACTCAGCAGGTAAAGATGCTTGTGTTGCAAGCCTGGCTACCTGAGTGGAATGTGCATAAAGGTGGGAGGAGAAAATGAGCTCCACAAGGTGGGCGTGCCTTGGCACACTCACACATGCACACGCACAGAGTGATAAAGATGGGAATAATTTTGTTAAATGTTTGCACTTGCTGGAAACCATTCCGCTTCACCGGCCCTTCCTCTCCTGTGCCCACAGGAGACTTTGTTGTATTTGCACGATGCTGTGGGTTTTTAGTGTTTGCACACTGATTTCTCACATCCTTGTTTGGCAATAGTAATTCATGTAAGATAGAGAATTATTATGGCCCCCATGTTAGGAGGAAAAAGAAAATGAGTAAGTTCTTTTGAAAGAAGTATATACAGCAAATTGATGATTACTTTGTATCTGAGATATTATGACACCAGGTCTGTGATATGGAAATCCCTTAGTCTCAGTGTTAGAATCAGGAAAACTGAGGTGTACTTGAGGATACTATGAGGGTCTGTGTTCTTGTCGTTACTAGCTTGTATCTGTTTAAACCATTTTCTGTGTGTCATGTGTACCATGGCAAGTATAAAGGGCAGCCACTAACCTGTTTCATTACGTTTTCACCTGTTTATGTCCCGGAATGGAGCAAGCAGGTTTTGTTATTCTTTTATGTGTTTGTGTCTGTTTGTGTGATGTCTGTGCGTGGGTGCCTGTGGAAGCCAGAAGAGGGTATCAGATTCTCTGGAGCTGGAGTTGCTGTGAACTGCAGGTGAAGTGCCTGCTGCTGGTGCTGGGTCAGAGGAGCCGTCTCTCCAGTCTCTGCAGCAGCTACTTGAACAATCCATGTACAGATTAGGAACCGATCCTAATGGTGAAAGTTATAACATTGGAATTTGACATTAGTTAGCCTTTAAGTGAGTTTCACTCACATTTCTCGGGCCTATAAATCCACATTTGGTACCTCTGGGCCCAAATCAGTGTATTAGCTGGGCTGTACAGCCCTCGAGGGTAAAGGGAAGAGCCCACTCCTTACCCCTGACTTTTCCTGGTGGCTTTTAGCATTCACTGGCTTATTACCAAGGGTCACATTGCTGTCCCCTTCTTGAGGATATCTGTAACATTTAGATCTTCTCCATGATAATCATTCTGCCTCAGAAATCCTTAAGTTGTCCACATCTGCCAGGTGCTTTTCCAGATGATGTAATGCAGGTATCCCAAATTGGGACCTGGTGTTTTTGGAATGGTAGGTAGTATTATTTATCCTAATGTAGAAAGTGTTTTTTAAGGACTATGGAGTATAAAAATACAAGAATCAATACAATAATGTAATGTGGATTAGTTATACACTGTGCTGTTCATTGTAGAGTATTAATGAAAATGAAAAACTAAAGATTGGGCTGGTGAGATGACTTTGTGGGTAAAGATGCCTGCCACCAAGTCTGATAACCTACGTTTGATCTCCTCTCCCGACCCACATGGTGGAGAAGTGACTCCTAAAAGTTGGCCTCTGACCTCCACATGCATGCTTACATAGACATTCGCAGAGAGACAGACAGTCAAACACACACACACACACACACACACATACACACACACTACACTAAATAAAGCATGTATAAAAAAAGCCCTTATGTAAATGAAAATTATCTTATAGGGCCGGGTGTGGTGTATGCCTTTAAACCAGAGACAGGTGAATCTCTCTGTGAGTTCAAGGCCCGCCTAGTTTACAAGCAAGTTCAAGGACAGCTGGAGCTATATAATAGAGCGGCCCTGTCTCAACTGAAAAATATTAGTTATAAAGATCAAAATCATGGCTCTGTTTTTATAAAAATACATATATTACATATGTATGCTTATATACATTAGAAAATATTAAAAGGGTTTATTTTAAGAATGTTCATTCAGGAGACAAATTATTTTTGAAGACCAGGTCTCATGGTAGCCACTTGGAATCCCAGTGCTTGTGAAGCTGAAGCAGGAGGATTCTCAGTTGGAGGACAGGCTGGGCTACATAGTGAATTCTAGGACAGCCTAACAATATAGCAAATCTTGCCTCAAAAGACCAAAAGTAAATGGATATATTTCTTTTTTTGAATAATGTTTTTATATTTTTAAGTTATGTATATTTATATGAGTGTGGATGGATGTGTACGTGTGAATTTAGGTTCGCAGAAGAAGTTATCAGGTTCCCTGAAAGCTGGGGTTACAGGTGGTGATTCTGGGAATCCAGAGTGGGTCCTCTGGAAGAGCAGCCAATGCTCTTCACTGCTCACATTTAGAAAGATACACTCCTTTTAGAGTTGGTTTGTTAGGAGGAAGGCAGTTGAAAATGTTTAACTTTTTAAGATTTATTTTATGTATATGACTTTTTGCCTACACGTATGTATGTGTAGCACATGTATGACAGGTGTCAATGGAGATAAGAGAAAGGCATTGGAACTGAACTTATGGATGGCCATGAGCTACCATGTGGGTTCTGGGGAGCTAGACCCAGATTCTTTGGAAGAGTGGCAAGTGCTCTTAACCTCAGAGCCATCTCTCCAGCCCCTGGCCTTTAAATGCCTATGTTTCTGATGAAAAGATAGTAATAAGAACCAAATAAAGGCAGGTAAGTCCATGTTGACTCATAGTTTAGGAGTTAGCAGCCCTTATTAGCATGTCACCATTGTCTGCTTTGGAGTTCTTAAATATAGCTGGACTTTTGTGAGTCATGCGGAGTCTGGTTAGTTCATTAAATCTTCACATATTCATCCATGTAAGATCTTTAAAGCGTGTCAGATGTTGTTTTAGTGCAATTCTGTGACCATTTCTAATATTAGGATTTTTAATACATGAGACTTTATGCAATAGTTTTAACATAATTTGATTATTACCAATTGATTGTTGTTTTCCATTGTAGTGACTTACAAGGAGTAAGAACAAATGCCAAAAGGTCTGGGAGTGATTGGATTCTCAATGGAAGCAAGGTGTGTAAAGAAGGGATTCTCTTCCTCTAAAGCCTGCACATACCTCAAGAGATGATCACTCTAAGGACTTGTTTGATCAAGTGATCCCATAGATCACTACGGGAATTGTTTGAGTTTTCAGGGTAGTAACGCATTTACAGTTTTTATATGGCAGAATCTATAGGTAGCCTCTTCTATGTTCCATGTTGTTTGGCCTTCCATCAATACTATGAAGGTTCCTTTAGCTTCCAGATAACTCTTGAGAAACCAAAGGGAGACAGAGAAGGGGAGGGAGGAGGAGGAGGAGGAGGTGGTAACAACGGTAATGAAAAAAAGTTTTTGTTGCCCCAGAGTGGGACAAATGAACTTAATGCTGATGGAAGACTGGGTGAAGGCGGGTGTGGTTTCCTGCACACCTCTAATGCCAGTGCTGAAGGGAACAGAGACAAGAGGCTCACTGGGGCTTGCTGGCTACCAGCATAGGTGAAAAATGCAAGCCCCAGGTTTAAGGAGAGACCCTGCCTTAAAAGAACAAGGTGGAGAGTGACAGAGGAGAAACCTCACACATATGTAAACAAACAAATAAATAGTAAATAAATTTTATAAAAACAGATTAAGAGCGAGCTAAAGAGGTGGCTCAACAGTTAAGAGTCCTGGTCCCTCTTCTGGAGGGCCTAGGTTTCATTACCAGCACCCACATGGTATAAGTCCACATCCAGGGAATCTGCTCCTCTCTTCTGGCTCCTGTGTGTATAGCATGTGTGTGCACAGGCATACATGCAGGGAAAAATACCAAACATAAAATGGAAGAAAGATTGAAAGAAAAGGTTTCAAGTAACTATCAGAAAGTTTCAAGAGATCTTAAGAGATAAATGCGCAGGCAATAGGATTTCAGGAATCCTCCGGTTCTATAGTAAGTAAGAATCAACTTACTATAGACTCGGAGAACTCCTCAAGCATGTACACCTGGCTCAAGAGCAAACACATGCCCGAGGAGAAATGCTCCAGCTGATTCAATGTTAGGAGAGATGTTTGTTTTTAATACAAGGCCTGTTTGTGGACGGATTTTCTTGTTTGGTTGCTTTTTTTCCTTTTGGTGCAAGTGTTTGCACCCAGGGTTTTTCTAGAATATAATCACTCTGCGGCTGGTGGGAGATGGTGGACGTTGTTACTGTTTGGGCTGTATGTTTGTTTGAGACAGGGTCTTGCTACACAGCCCAGGATGGCTTTGAACTCATGATTCTCCTGTGCCATCTGTCCAAGCATATGTAACTGTGCTGTGTTTGTTTTAAAATTTTTTCTATATGCTTTAAGTTAATGCTTTTATCTTGATAAAATCGAATAATATTGGTGGTACTGTCAGGTTCCTTAAAATCTGATTTTCTAACTTATGTTGTTAGTGTCTAATAACAGTTTGTTTTCTGACATGAGTAGTTCCTGTACAGGAAAACAGCAGCTACGGTACAGAATAACTTGGGAAAAATGTGGAGAATTTCTCATTCTTTTATGTGGTCGTGTGGATTGTGAGTCTCCAAAAGTTGAAGACAGTGTATCTTGTATCCTAGATAATTTCCTTTTATAGACTGTCGTGAATCACTGAAATTACTTAAATATACTTTAAGAAGCAGTGTCCTAGGTGTTGTGGATATGGAGAGAGAGTGCCTACTATGTTCAAGGCCCTGGTTTTGATGTAGAAACCAGAACACCAAGCCTGGTGTGGTGAAAAGTTGGTGGCACATTAGGAGTGCCTAACTTGATGTGGAGGACTGAGAAGAATTTTAGGTGATGCGACCTTAGTCTGACCTAGATGAGTAGGGTCACTCTGTCAGAGTTAGGAAGGGCCTCCGGGGGAGGAAGTACAGTTTAGGAGTCACTGTCAGAGTTAGGAAGGCGCCCTTCAGGGGAGGAAGTACAGTTTAGGAGTCACTGTCAGAGTTAGGAAGGGCCTCCATGGGAGGAAGTGCAGTTTAGGAGTCACTGTCAGAGTTAGGGAAGGGCCTCCGCGGGGAGGAAGTGCAGTTTTCAAAGACATGTGTGAGACAAGCAGGGCTTCAGGAGAGCTGAGGCGGTGAGGCAGGAACAGAAAATGGAGACCACTAGGAAGAGAGAAGAGGTAGGAGGTGTAAACCGCCCTCTGTTTGGGAGGAGTTTAATGTGCCTGCCCTAAGGGTTTGGAATGCGCCTGGAAACAGAGCTATTCAAGGATGCTGGAGTGTGGACGTGGTGGGTCAGGCTGGAAACCGAGCCGTTCACAGATGCTGGAGTGTGGACGTGGTGGGTCAGGCTGGAAACCTAGCTGTTCACGGATGCTGGAGTGTGGACGTGGTGGATCAGGCTGCCTTTGAACGGCCCCTCTGAGAACCTGATGCATGGATAGGGTTGTAGTGAGAGCTGTTATAGAACCTTGTGCAAGAACTGGTGAGGGCTGGGAAAATAAGGTAATGTCAGCAGGAGAAAAGGAAGTAAACAGACTCACGGTAAAGCGGACCAGTGTGGGTCATGCCGATCTGAACGTGAAGCAGATGATAGTGCAGTTGATCAAAGCATCCGCTGCCGTGGAGGGTGATTATTAGGTAGGAGTGTGGGGTGGGAAGGATGTGCTGTGGTCGTGAGTCATTTTATGGAATCCAGGTAGGCGTGCAGGTCTAGATCATATCAAGGAATGTGGCTTAACTGGGCTTGGAGGTACACACCTCGCTTCTCTTTATTCCCTGCACTCTGGAGGCTGAAGCAGAAAGATTTTAAACTGTAGGCCAGCCTGGGCTACACAAGTTGAGGCCAGCTACCTAGTGAGATCCTGTCTCATAGAAATGACTAATAGACAACTATGGGGTTTCAGTGGGTGACTAAGCCAGGCAAGGTGCAAAAGGAGGTGTCTGTTAACTATAATGCTTTCCTTATTTAGACCATTTTGAAAGTAGTCAATCTTTATTAAAAAAAAAAACAAACAAAACACTACCCAAACTGTCTTTTCAAAAACCCATCCTTTGAAGAGTATACTTAAATTACTTTTTAAAAGCCAATTCTCTTTTCCTCTCTGTGGCTCTCCTCTAAAATTCAGTTTACCAAGTGAATGGGAAGTTTGGTTTTTATTCTAGAGCCATAATCTATTCGTTTCCTGTTATTCATTACATGAGTAGTGGAAAAATGTGTCTGCTTCAGTATTGCATGTTGACCCCTCGCTGTTTGCTAGCCTTCGTTGTGAATAGGCCATTCTGTGTGTGCAAATGGGGTAGCCCCTCCTGCCGGTGCCCCTGCCCCCACCAGGATTGGCTTGCTCATGGACCAGAATATTACAGGGCATCACAGTGCATTTGGGTTTTTGCAGGTGTTCATCACTAATGGCTGGTTAAGTGACCTTGTGATTGTAGTCGCCATAACCAATCGTGAAGCTCGATCGCCTGCCCATGGCATTAGCCTCTTCTTGGTGGAGAATGGAATGAAAGGATTTATCAAGGGCCGGAAGCTGCACAAGATGGGAATGAAAGCTCAGGTAGGTGATGGTGTGAATCGGATCTGGAAGTTCATTCTTCACTCTCCGACAGAAAGCGGATATGGAGCATCCTTCTGGCATCTTCCTGTGCTGATTGCCGGGGTGCCTTCTCAGAAACAGCAGAGGAGACTTCTGTGATGCCCCCGCCTCAGTTGTGCCCAGCAACAGGAAGGAGTCAAGGAGTTTTGAGTATCTGTTGAAGAAATGGGAACGTTAGCTTTTGTAATTGTAATAACCGACTGTGAAATTTAGAAAGTTATGCCATAGTAAGAGTATTTTGGTATATATTACCAGAAAGCATGTTTAATGTGTGGTAGACTTTCTCACTTCCCGGGAGCCAGAGGACTGGACAGTGTCAAAGCCTGAATGACAGATGTACTGCAGTGAGAAAGCCACACACGGTGGGACGAGATGGAATTAGATAAACACCCTCTCTTATGGCTCACTGCTTAACGCTCCATCTCCATGTCCATTCCAGTTTTTCTTTGTTTCATCTTCTGTGGAACTGTGAATGTTACTGGGTTACTGCGAAACCAATGCACTCATTCTCTGCTTGATCCGTGTTTCTTAGGACACCGCAGAACTATTCTTTGAAGATGTCCGACTGCCAGCTAGTGCCCTACTTGGGGAAGAGAATAAAGGCTTCTACTACCTCATGCAAGAGCTCCCACAGGTATTAAATGCCTAACATGGCCATCTTCTGGTTAGAGACTTCCAGTGAAATACCGAATAGAAACAGAGCTGTATAGATCCACACATTCAGCTTGTGCCACAACAGGCATCTGAGTATCAAACTGCATATAAAGAAAGATCACTGTTACAGGTCAGATAAGGAAGTAACGGATCTTGGCAGGATCCAACCAAAATGTAACCAAAGTGAGGAAAATAGGTATTTCATTTCTGTCCTTCTTCCTTGCAATGATTCTGGCTTCTTCTTAAGTGAAGGACTTCTGTAAATTACTGTGACTCAAGAGGGGAAGTGTTAAACAGAAAGATCTGTCACATCGCGGTCTGTGCTCTGGGGTCGGAATTGCCTAATTGTTGGCGCTTACATGCTGGTGTGAGTGTGTTCACCCGATGGTGGCTATGGCTCCATCTAAACATGAAACTGACAGAAGTCAGTGGCTCTGGTAGTAAAGTAGAATACAGAAACCCCCAGCGTGGTGGAATTCGGCGACTAAAGCTATTTTTGCGCTGATTGGTAGAATTTGCGCTGTGGACTTGAAGATGTTGTGGAACAGTGCTCCATCGATGCACTAGTGTGTAGGAGACAAGGAGGAAAAGTCAGCTGTGGGAGCTAACTCCGTGTGTGTGGAGACAGTGTGGGAGCTAACTCTGTGTGTGTGTGGAGACAGTGGTGTGGAGACAGTGTGGGAGCTAACTCTGTGTGTGGAGACAGTGTGGGAGCTAACTCCGTGTGTGTGGAGACAGTGTGGGAGCTAACTCCGTGTGTGTGTGTGTGTGTGTGTGTGTGTGGAGACAGTGTGGGAGCTAACTCCGTGTGTGTGTGGAGACAGTGTGGGAGCTAACTCCGTGTGTGTGTGTGGAGACAGTGTGGGAGCTAACTCTGTGTGTGTGGAGACAGTATGGGAGCTAACTCTGTGTGTGTGTGTGTGTGTGGAGACAGTGTGGGAGCTAACTCCGTGTGTGTGTGGAGACAGTGTGGGAGCTAACTCCGTGTGTGTGGAGACAGTGTGGGAGCTAACTCCATGTGTGTGGAGACAGTGTGGGAGCTAACTCCGTGTGTGTGTGTGTGTGTGTGTGTGTGTGTGTGTGTGTGTGTAAGTGTGGGAGCTAACTCCTGTGTGTGTGTGTGTGTGTGGAGACAGTGTGGGAGCTAACTCCGTGTGTGTGTGTGGAGACAGTGTGGGAGCTAACTCTGTGTGTGTGGAGACAGTATGGGAGTAACTTGTGTGTGTGTGTGGAGACAGTGTGGGAGCTAACTCTGTGTGTGGAGACAGTGTGGGAGCTAACTCCGTGTGTATGGAGACAGTGTGGGAGCTAACTCCGTGTGTGTGGAGACAGTGTGGGAGCTAACTCCGTGTGTGGAGACAGTGTGGAGCTAACTCCGTGTGTGTGGAGGCAGTGTGGGAGCTAACTTTGTGTGTGTGTGTGTGTGTGTGTGTGTGTGTGTGTGTGTGTGTGTGTGTAGACAGTGTGGGAGCTAACTCTGTGTGTGGAGACAGTGTGGGAGCTAACTCCGTGTGTGTGGAGACAGTGTGGGAGCTAACTCCGTGTGTGGGTAGACAGTGTGGGAGCTAACTCCGTGTGTGTGTGGAGACAGTGTGGGAGCTAACTCTGTGTGTGGAGACAGTGTGGGAGCTAACTCCGTGTGTGTGGAGACAGTGTGGGAGCTAACTCCTGTGTGTGTGGAGACAGTGTGGGAGCTAACTCCGTGTGTGTGTGTGTGTGTGTGTGTGGAGACAGTGTGGGAGCTAACTCCGTGTGTGTGTGTGTGTGTGTGTGTGTGTAGACAGTGGGAGCTAACTCTGTGTGTGGAGACAGTGTGGAGCTAACTCCGTGTGTGTGGAGACAGTGTGGGAGCTAACTCCGTGTGTGTGGAGGCAGTGTGGGAGCTAACTCCGTGTGTGTGGAGACAGTGTGGATAAAAACCAAGCAGTGTGGCCTTGTCTTAGCTGTGTCACCATCACCACAGGCCTGGGGAGCCTTTTCTTAGCACTAAGAAGGAAGTTAAAACATGACCTTTAGTAGTTTGTTAAGGCAATCTTTTATAGGACTCATTGAAATGGTATGAAAATTGTTTGTGTAATAATGCTTACTGCTTAATTTTGGGTTCCAGGAAAGGCTGTTAATTGCAGATTTGGCAATTTCTGCCTGTGAGTTCATGTTTGAAGAAACCAGGAACTACGTTAAGCAGAGAAAAGCTTTCGGGAAAACAGTCGCACACATACAGGTGAGTTAATCGGGTCTGTCATCACACAGTTGCGTCAGGGTGGAATGATGAGTGTGATTCTGATGCAGGGAGCCTTTAGAAACATGACAGTAGACAAGATGCCTAGAGGAGAGTGTAGGAACGCTGAGATAAGAGGAGGGCCAACGGCAGATCCCAAAGAAAACAGATTTGATGGTGACGTAGAAAAGGAAGATCACGCGAGAAGCAGAGGAGGAGAGGATACGAGAAAAGGCAGGTCAGGGGAGGCTTGTCGCAGAGGCCAACAGGGAAGACGGGGAGGGTGACGTGGAAGTTTGGAGTCCCTACTTTCCTGTGTGAACCACACAGCCACCATGCTGGAGGAACTTCTCGCCCGCGGCTGAGGGTTGACATTAAGTCTGAGCCTTTTAAAGTAAACCTGCTGGAGCAGCTTTGTGCAGGGGAGGTAGTAAAGGGATGTCTGCATAGTGTTACAGGAACAATCTTCTGAGTGCTGTGGCCAAGTGTGCTTTACATCCTCACATGGCTCCCTAAATCTCTACAGTCAAGGCAAACTATGTTATGGAAGAAGTATTTTCCTGTTTGTAAACTTTAGAAATTCATCTAATATGCAAAACTGTAAAATCTTACTATAAGTTTATAAGACTTGTGTTTATTCAAAAGTAGAAATATTTTTCTATTTGTGAATTATATTAGTACCTACCTTGTGTGATTACTGTAAAAATTTTATGGGGCAGTGCTTACAATATTGCGTTCCATGGGCATGTGCATGTATACACACACACACACACACACACACATACGTACACATATACACACAGAGACACACACAGAGACACAATAAATAGATCTCTAAAGTATGCTACCCATATTTCCTGAATAATCCACAAAGCATATTATTAGACATTTAACCATAAAGGAAGTAACAACTGATCTGTACTCTTGTTCCATAAAAGAAAAGGATTCCTTTAAAATGCAGTCATGGGGGCTGGTGAGGTGGCTCGGTGTGGTAAATGTATCTGCCACCAAGTCTGAATTTGAGTCCCAGAACCCACGTGGTAGAAGGACAGAACTGACTCCTGAAAACTGTGACCTCAACTCAGGCACTGTACCATGTTTGTGCCCACACACATACATACAAGAAATAAATGCATATAATTTAAAATATAGTCATGTACTATAACAATGTACATATAACAATGCAGTCATGAATGATGGACTGAACAAAAGACCTGGCAATGGGCCTCTCATAACATGGTAGCTCCATGTGATGGTGGCGCTGCTGGTGTAAGCAGCCAATCAGTCATGCAGACACAGTGCGTTCAGTTAGGCAGGATATAATATTTGATAATACATTTATTGCTCGTGTATTATGCTGTATTTATTGTCACTGTCTCAGGCTGCATTCCTTCTTTCGTTGAAGGAAGTTTACCTTAAAATAATATGTTATGCCAGCAGCATCCTCGGACTCCGTTGTTCACCATGTCTCTTGCCTATTAAGGTGCTCCGCCAAACATCTGACCTGTACCGTTTAGGCTCACACGATGGCGAAGTTGTTTAATGGCCTATTACTCAAACGATTCACCTTATTAAGCAATACATAACTATATTTTATTTTCGTAACAAAAGGTAAATATGCCTGTTTTTCAAAGCATGTGTTGTGTTACCTTCCAACAAAACACAAGTAGTTCACTAGATTTTCAGTAGGTGGCAGTAGTAATCTTTGGTCAGTGGCTCTCAACCTGTGGGTCACGACCCCTGGGGTGGAATGACCCTTTCACAGTGATCAAATATCAGATATCCTAAATATCAGATACTTACATTTCGATTCATCAGAGTAGTAAAACAGCTATGAAGTAACAGTGGGAAAATTTTATGGTTGGGGGTCATTACAACGAGAGGAACTCTATTCAAGGGTAGCAGCGTGAGCGATACTTGTGAGTGGGGGTTGTATATATGCTGTGTGTGGTAAGCACGTGCACGAAGGTGTAGGTGAGTACACTTGTGTAGACATGTATGGAGGCCAGAGGTTGACTCGGTATTTTCCTCCACAGCTTTTCAGCTTGTTTTTTGAGACAAGGTTTCTTACTGAACCTGACACTGTCTGGCTAGAGCGGCTGGCAGTGAACCCTGGTAGTCTTCCTGTCTGTATACCCACTATGTGCGGATGGATTCCAGGGACAAACTAGCACACCTGGCTTTTTTGTGGGTGCTGAGAGTCCAAACTCGGGTTCTCGTGCTTACGTAGGAAGCTGTTCACTCCCTAAGCAGGAGTCATATCTTTATGTAAAGTACTGTTGTTTTCCTAATAAGAATACGTTGGGATTTCTCTCAGTTTTCTTTAGTACGTTTCTTTGAATATTTTCATAACTCAAGTTAGAAATGCATGCAGTAAACAGATGACTAATACATTTCTGTTATCTTTTCTTCTAGAGCTGACTGCTCTAGATATTCTAGATATCCTAGATTTAGGATATTCAGTTCTAGTAACTGAAGTTGATAACCTGTACATACCATGTTATAATTGGCCAAATGCTAGTTTAACATAATTATATTTCCTTTCTTTCTATAATTCTTGAACGTTTCGCTCCTTTGCCTACTCAGGTTTATAGCACAAAATTCGTCTCCTTTGTAGATCAGCGTGTTACTATAATAAGGAAACAGGAGTTACAGGAAGACTTCGTGGGTGATAACCACAGCTCATGGTTTACCTTTAACTGATAAAACAGCATAACTTAGATGTTAATAATAATAATAATATGTATCATTTATTAACTGCTTTCCATTTCTTAGACACCGTGTTTAATGCAATTTTATCTTTTTCTTCATAACTGTATATAATAGTTATTACTATTATCTTTATTTATAAAGCAGTTAAGGCAGAGAGATTAAGTAAACTAAAACGACACAGATACTCTATTCTAGAATTTACATTCTTTAAAACATTATTATTTTATGTGTATGGGCGTTTGTCTGCATGCACCATGTGGTTTCCTGTGCCTGGTGCCCATGGAGGTCAAGAGAGTGCAACAGATCCCTGGAACTGGAGTTAGAGACGTTTGTAGCCACCAGGTGGGCGCTGGGAATTGAACTTGTGTCTCTGGAAGAACAGTCCGTGCCCTTAACTGCAGAGCCATTTCTCCAGCCACAGAGTCACTTGTGGGCAGAGAAGTGAAGATGGGATGGTGTTTACTAACTAGCGTGTTTCGTCATTTCTTGTGTGGTACATACTATTGATTCTAAAGACAAACTATTTGTGAAAGAAATAGGAAAAGGAAAACATGTTTTTCAGTTCAATATCTTCAAACAAAAACTGTCTACTTCCTAAGACCTTAAATGTGGCATTAATTAATAGTAAGACTAGGTACCAAATTGAGTCCATTTTTTAAAAACACTTAAATCATTATATATGCTTATAACAACTCAGTTTTGTTTTAGTCATTTGGCTTACTAACCATTCCAAGGCGTCTTCAAATCCTAAAGCTCCAAGGTAAGTGTTATGCTCCAAGATAAGTGTTATTTATTGCTTAATTTTTAAAAAATTACATATTTAGTTTATTTACTCTCTCCGTCTCCACCCCACACGTGTGTGGGGGGAGGTGGGGGGGTTGGGCACACCTATGACAAGTGTGTGGAGGTCAGAAAACAACTAGTGGGGGCTGGTTCTCCTTCCACTGTGTGGGATGTAGGGGTTGGATTTCAGGTCAGCAGGCGTGCCAGAAAGTGCCTTGAGGTGCTGACCCAGCGCCTGGCCCTCATGCAGAGTGTCCAGAGAGATTTTAGTCAGTTCATTTAGTTGCTTACAGAGATTTCCTGTGTGTGTGTGTGTGTGTGTGTGTGTGTGTGTGTGTGTGAGAGAGAGAGAGAGGGAGAGAGAGAGAGGCTCATAGAGTATAAGCTGGCATTGAACTCCTGACCCCCTACCTCTGCCTCTCCAGTGTTATAATTTAAGACCCATGCCACTGTGCATGGCTAAGAGTCTCTCTAAATTTAAGCTGCACTTTTTACTGAGCAGGTATCTGTAACCACTAAAGATGCTCCAGTGAGCATGTTGGTCATTCATGTAAAGCGCCCTATGGTCGATGCTATCCTTCGCAGCCATTAGTTGAGTGGTTTCGGGAAGCATGGCGCTGTTTCTGGTGAAGAACAAAGACCAGTTCTGTTCACTAGCTCCCAGTTCAGTGCCAAGAATATGTAAATATTTAATCTCCTTATCTTCAGACAGTAAATTATGTACTCTTGGCGGCATTTGTTATTTTTAGACCTCTGG
The DNA here is from genome assembly GCA_902806775.1 of Microtus agrestis. NCBI lineage: Eukaryota > Metazoa > Chordata > Mammalia > Rodentia > Cricetidae > Microtus > Microtus agrestis. The sequence continues at coordinate 25,516 of CADCXT010005619.1, forward strand.
ACCTAGTGGATGTGCTGTGGTAAGAATTTTAAGTGGGTCTGAATTTTAACTTCAGCTTCTAGAAGCTCCCAGCATTTGTGTAGAGCAGCTTTCCTATGCGGGAGGTCGTGACCTTTTCATATTCTAAATTGTGCATAAAGCCTCAGATGTAACATCATACGGGGCAACAGTTCTTGAGAACTGTCTGATTTTCCTCCCTATCCCAGCTTGCTTTCTCTCAAATGAAATGTTATATAGTGTCGTGGATTTAAGCCAGTGGCAGACTTAGAATTCATGGCCCAGGGTTTTTGGTGACTATAGGAAATGATTTGCCCATGTTTTCAGATGTTTCTCTTTGTAAACATGAATGTGTAAGGCAGGAGGGGGAGCATTATGCTGATTATAGATAGATATCCGGCCAAAGGACATACAGAGGTAGAAACGGAGCTAGAAAAAATCTGTTCCGCCTTGGATGCCGGGACTCCCAGGTGAGCTGGGTGCTGCTGGCCTTGCTACAGTTGGTTTGGAATCATGAGATGCCAGTTAGTCTTTCTAGAAGACGGCGCTGCAAAGCCACAAGGAGACACAAAAGCTGCTCCACCTGAGGCATCATTTCCTCAAAGCTCCCACTCCACAGGCATACCCAGATCTCTCCCAGCCCCCCCATTGCTCTATTCTCGTTCTTTGGTTTTCCAACAATGAACAAATACCCAAATTGTACCCGGGCACTGCACTGGTCACTCTGAAAATTCAGCTTTGAGAATTTCATGGCCACAAGTATAAAAGTAGACCCCACAGCCCTGAAAGATGGCTCTCACAACCTTCTTCGAGAGCTCAAGCCTGTCTGTGCGCCCTGAAGGTCCATTTCCAAGTTTTCAGCGAAGCCTCTACAATGGATGGCTGCCTGTGGCCACAATGGGTGTCTCACACACCCTGCAGTAGCATGATCAAATTGTAGCTTTCTCAAGGAAATGAGGGACAGCTGGCCACAGATGGGCCTCTGACCTTAGTGAGAATAGGTATGCATTTGGAGGCTCTACCCAGGTCCAGGCCAGTTTCCTGAAGGAGGTTCAAGAGCTGGTGCCAGCAAGAACAGATGTGAGAGCCAAGGAACAGTGAAATCGCACTCGACAGAAAGACCAATCAGGACAGTTGAGAACTGTCTAAACAGAATGATCTCCAAGCTTATTGCTGTCTGTGAGCAGCAGGAGAGGGTGGCTACATAGTTATTAACAGTTGCAGATAAGACCATTCAGAACTAGTGAGACCCTTCAGAGGGATGGGAGAGGGTATAGGTTACTACCTATTCCGTTTCTATTATTAGTACTGTGCTTACTAACCTAATAAGTGTTTGATGACGGTTGTGATTAGATCAATCCATCTTTCCCTTCTATCATGTTATTTTATTAGTTCACTGTAGGCCAAAGAGGCACAGTAGGGAAATACATACCCTTAATTTCATTAATGCACAGTAAATCCTGTTTGACTCCCCAGGAAACTGGGTGTTTTAGTAGCTGTACGTGATGGCTCCCACCACAAGATGGTGCTAACACATTAAATCATGATGTTCCTTAAGCCGTTTCCTTTAAACTTTGCCAGGTGCTTACCTGTTTTTATTTGCTACAGCTTTTAAAATGCTAAGATACAGAGGTTCTCTCTCTCTCTCTCTCTCTCTCTCTCTCTCTCTCTCTCCATTTAAGTTAACATGTACCCTTTTGTTGGAAGAAAAATCCGGCAGTTCCACTTTTGTTTTGCTTTAACGTTTTTTCCTATGTAACCATTTGAGGTGCTGAGTTCAGATCTGTGCTTTTAATATGCTCCTGTTCCCCTTTCATCTCTAGACGGTGCAGCATAAACTAGCAGAATTAAAAACCAACATATGTGTAACCAGAGCTTTTGTGGACAGCTGTCTGCAATTGCATGAAGCAAAACGTCTGGACTCTGGCTCAGCTTCCATGGCAAAATATTGGTATGCACACTACTGTAATTTAAATGTGGTATTTGTTCAGATGGCTATGGGATTCTGCCAGCCCTTAGACTTTGAAGGCCTTAAAGGAAGAGGTCTGCAAGTGAAAAGTAGCATTAAAATAATCTGAAAAGTCCTGCTGGGTTTGTTTATAATGCCCTAAAATTACTCATCTTGGTATGCAACTCATCACTTGTGTTAAAGGTGAACTATTAAGAGCCTGACGTAGGATCAGTGAGTGCTTCAAGTGTTAAGTTTAACTTCAAATTATCTAAAGAATGGCAGCAAAGTGAGACAGACTAGAAGGATAAAATTTGGGAGTCTTGCAGTGTCGAGTTCCATTAAGTAACTCCAACTGAATATAAGTCTCTGGGGACAGCTTTAGGTTATCTGGGAAGTTCTTAGGTTGGACAGAATGTGAGGTGTTTTCCAGGTCTAAGAAAATGCTTAAGTATCAGCTGTCTGAACAAAGCCCTATTGAGTTTAGAAAAGCTCGCCTTTGGATTAAGGATGGTTAACAATATGGCTAAAGGGGGGTTTGAGAACAGACCCCAGTAAAGTGTTTATGTGTTTTAAGGTACAACTGTGGTTTAAATCAGATAGTTTCCTTAAAAAAGAAAGCAAACAAGCAAAAAAACCATTTCTTCTCACTAACCCAAAAGCAGCATAAAAATTTCCCCACTGTTAGTTATTAACTCAAGTTCAGTTTGGTCCTTGCTAGACAAGGGAAATATGCGCATGGTGCTTTGTGTAATGATTTTATAATGACCAGATTATGAGATTAAAAAGGAATGTGACATTACCATGAGCTTACACTTTGGGCTGGGGGGAGATAGTTTACACGTTCTGTAAACTATGACACGTTCTTTGGCTTACGGGAAAAGGTATAAAAAAGAATTTTATTTATTTTTGGTTTTGGAAAGAGAATTTTGCATAGCTAATGGCCTTGTTCTTGAACATATCAGGCTTATGAACATAATGGTGTTGACTATTAAAAGATAGTTTATAAATTGTTGAGTAGTGAGAGAACTTTTTAAAGGTAAAGTTTCATTATCAAGGCTGGCCTTCTATTCACTATGTAGCAGAGGCTGGCCTTGAGCTTCTGATCCTCCTGCCTCTACCTCCTGACTGCTGGGTTACAGGCATACACTACCACTGCAGTTCTGTGTTGTAGGGTTTGACTCTAAGGATTTGTGAGTATTCTGCCAACTCAACTATCTCTCTTTTTCTGCTTGTTATTTTCATCATTTAGGGCATCTGAATTACAAAACAGCGTAGCTTATCAGTGTGTACAACTCCATGGAGGCTGGGGATATATGTGGGAGTACCCGATTGCAAAGTAAGTACGGGGGTCTACAATGCTTCTTTTCTCCCCGCCCCCCATAGGGTCTTGTGCAACCCAGTCTGACCAGGCTGGCCTCAGACTCACACAACTCCACCTGCCTCTGCTTCAAGTGCTGGTATTAATGGTATGAGCCGCCACCACCACACCCAGCCTATGATGCCTTTGTTTCTTTCTTTATAAAAAAAAAAATCTGATTAAAAAAAAAATTAAAAATAGATTTTTTTCCTTTAATATACCAAACCCACACCCTTTCTTTCTCTCCTTTCTTACTATGAGCTTTTCTTTTCTTTTTTCTTTTCAAGACAGAGTTTCTCTGTGTAGCCCTGGGTGTCCTGAAACTTGCTCTGTAGACCAGGCTGGCCTCGAACTCACAGAGATCCTCTTGTTTCTGTCTCTGATGTGCTGGAATTAAAAGTGTGCACCACCACCCTGTCTGGCTGATGTTTTTCTTAAGGATATGAAGAAATGAGATTTTCTTACTGTACCTTATATGGTAAACATATAGGGAAAGTATACCAAAATGTGCATTTTCAGTGAATATGTTTATGCAAACACAAGTGGCTTTATTTTATTAGCTTCTCATTACGATTTATTTTTAAAGATAACGAAGAGTCCAGCATACTTTTAAATGTGATGCTTGGCTTTAAAATATATACCTTTCTAAAAAAAGAGTCATTCCTTAAGTTATTCATATCCCCCCTTCTTTCTGTTTCTGTCTGTCTATCACACACACACACACACACACACACACACACACACACACACACTCCTTGCATTACTTACTTTTCTTTTAGAGTGATAAAATCCCCTGACAGAAGCAGCTGAAGGGAGGGAAGGGTTGGTTTTGGCTCACAGTTTGAGGGTAGCTGGTTGGAGTGGGGACGTCCTGGCTGCAGGAGCTTGAGGGGGGGTCAGGCTGGATATCCTGGCTGCAGGAGTTTGAGGTGGGGGTCAGGCTAGACGTCTTTTCTTTCCCCCAAGGATGTGGGAAATGATGATAGCAAGAAGCCAATTAATTATTAAACCATGTATGGCTATAGTGTACAGACTTTGATTTAGGAAATCATCCAACTCAGGATTCTCATACCTCCCTCAGGTTAAGTGACATTATTAGTGTGGGGGTGGGGGATGGAAAAAGTGATAGATAAGTTATTGTGTATTGGCTTTATAGGTAAAAGGTGTGTTTTATTCCCTTTTATGATTTTTAGATAGCCAAGTCTTGGCATGTGAGTTGGTTTTAGTTTTATTCCTTAGGTTTAGCATTAGCTCTCTTAGCTATTCTAGGTGGAGAAGCTGAGGCAGAAAACTTCACTGGAGTTAAACATTTCTCTACTGCCTTTCTCTGTTAATCTTAGTAAATTTAATAGGTAACTTATGAAATGTCTGCTGGTCTGTCATTGCATATCTTGGTAGAACTCCCTTAATGTGAAAATAAATACCCAACCCAGCTCAAAAATGTCTGAAGCATTGGGATTGCTCGGGTAGGCAGGCAGGCCAGGAAAAGGCTTCAGAGGATACGAGTGCAACAACAAAATCTTGCAGGGTTGGGAGTGGAGTTCATAGATCTCAGAAAGTGCTGAGCGTCCTGATTCCCTTTATAATGCAGTTGATCGTGGAGGTAAATATTAAATGAGGATTTACTTACTTATCTGCAAAGTACCTTGGTAGATGTGGGAAAGTCTGAGTTCACAGTTGGTCATATGCACATTTTGTCTTAGAAATTAAATAGTTAAAGCCTCAATTTTGTATTTGAGAAAGAAAGGTCTTTAATGTTCCTGCCATGCAAAGTCCAGAGCTCAATAACTAGTTCCACAGGCTTGGGACAATGAAAGCACTGTGACCTAATAAGAGTTCTCTTGCCAAAGAGGCGAGACACCTACATTCTTGTTCCAGTCGGACAGTTATCTGTTATGTCACCAGTAAATGGTAATCATTAATTAACAAATGCATCAGCCTCTCTAAATCTCCTTTTTAGTATTCCCTTGAATTCCAGAGGGTTACAGGGAAAGGAGAAGGGGTGAAAAGAGATGGTAGCTACCATAGCTGTCCAAAGTGAGTCCTAAGGCTGGGACGTGGCTCAGTGGCAGAAGCTCTCACCGATCAAGGTCCTGAGTTCAGTCCCTGTGCTAGTCAGGGTTTCCTCCCAGCAGCAGAACAAGAGAAAAGTGAGCCCTGGATATGGGCTTGTGTGTGTCCCAGTGGGCCCAGCCACTTAGACAAGAGTGACCTAGTCAACCCCAGAATAAGCTACTTGTTAACTTTGGGTGAAAAATAATTTCTTAAAGCATCAGGTGGTGGTTGTAGTGATTAAAATTAAAAGGAATGTCTAGAAATAAGTTATTTTTTTCCTTAAGGTCAGTTGATTTAAACTTTCTGGTGAGACTAAAAGATAAGAAACCAAGATGTTCGATGCATTTTTAAACATAGACTTTTCAGGTTGTTGTTATATATGGTCTTTTTTTTATTGATTTTTATTGAGCTCTACATTTTTCTCTGCTCCCTCCCTGTCTCTCCCCTCCCTGTTTCAACCCTCTCCTATGGTCTCCATGCTCCCAATTTACTCAGGAGATCTTGTCTTTTTCTACTTCCCATGTAGATTACATCTATGTAAGTCTCTCTTAGTGTCCTCATTGTTGTCTAAGTTCTCTGGGTTTGTGGTTTGTAGGCTGGTTTAAAATATGAAACACTTCACGGATTTGCGTGTCATCCTTGCGCAGGGGCTGTGCTAATCTTCTCTGTATTGTTCCAATTTCAGTATATGTGCTGCCGAAGCGAGCACTATATGCTCAATTTTATAAAATTATGTTAGTGTGCCTGTGTTGTTTTGAATTATCATGTTTTATCTTAATGGCTTTTAGTATACCAACCTAGTATGAATGCCGGACTAGAAAAACCAGCTTAGAAAAACTCTCAGCTTACTGCTGAGAGTTCCTTAGTTAAATAATTAGTAGTTATCTAGAACTTAACATTTCTACCATGTTTACATCAATTCAACTTTCTTCTCGTTTATCTAGAGCTTACGTGGATGCTCGGGTTCAGCCGATCTATGGCGGTACCAACGAAATAATGCGAGAGTTGATCGCGAGACAGATCGTCAGTGACAGCTAGACATCTGCGTGCATCCCCGAATCCTATTATACAGCTAATCTGGATTCAGATCTCCTTCAGATAAAATGTAACCTGGAAAGGGGGAAATAGGAAAGCTGTTTTTATGTATGGTTGTTAAAGGGAATAAAATATAAAGATAATGATAAAACTTTTGAACCCAGAGAGTCTAAAGTTATGCGGTAAAAGCCTTAACCTTTTTTATACAGTGAATATTGAAAATTTTCTAACTTGAGAGCCTTAATATCTTGTCTTTCAAATTCTGAAGAGCATAAATCACTGTGATCCTTAAAGTTGAGGCAGAAATAGTATTATATTCTTATAACAATAATACTTACAGACTTTGAAAAGGCAAAATAATTGTAATTCACAGAAAGTCATTTAAGCTACTTTTTGTTCCAAATCCCCTAGAACATTGGTTCATACCATCTTACCACCTACCCCATGCTTTTTAAACAATGACTAGAACCCTTTATTCAGAAAAGGCCAGACGGTACCATATATAGTACACACAGTCAATTATGTATCAATTAAAAATAAAGTACAACTTTAAAACAAATCAGGTGTTGAATGTGTATGAGGCACTGAGAAAGGGGAGTGTGTTCTGATGGAGATGCATGGTTTGTTAGCTAAGACACATGGCTTTCAACAGACCCCGTTCCAGTTCAACTTAACGAGGAGAACTCAGTAATTCAGCATCCATAAACCCCCAAAGGTTGGTAGGTATCAAAGCAGAGGCTTTTATTTTCCAACAGTGTGATTTATTTATATTTACTAAATATTGTGCATCTTCTGTAAACTAGGCTGTTAAACACATTAGGAAGGAATCCTGGACTAACCCTCCTATAAACTAGGAGTAATAGAGTTTGAACATTCCATCCAGGTAGGCTAAGTATGATAAAAGTAAGCATTTAAAATATGAGTGTGTGAAAATCATATTTAAGACTTACATAATTATTATGAAAAATAGAATTAGTTTATAAATTGACATTTTAGTTAGTTTGATTTTTCTGCACATAGTATAACAGTGAGAAGTTGTAAAATGGAAATACACTCTAGCTCAACTGTTCGTACAAATGGGTATAGCAGATGGGAGGTGGGATCTTTGCATATTCCTTCCCTCATAATTCACAGCTCCGGGGTCATTGTTGCCAGATGAACTCCTTTTATATACACTTATTAACATTTAAAAGGGCACAAATTGTTTTATTTTTATTTTTTTTTTGAGAAAACTTTGCTATGTAGCTTTGGCTGATCTGAAAAAGCTACATAGACCAGGCTGGCCTGGAACTCATGGTGATCTGCTTGTCTCTGCTTCCCATTTCAAGAGCAGGGATTCAAGGCGTGCACCACTAAGGCAGGCTCAAACTCTTTTTAAAAATAAGATTTTACTTTTAATTCTATTTATGTGTGTGAGAATATATATGCATTTTAGTGTGGGTGCCCACAGAGACTGAATGGGGTACTGGATCCCCTGGAGCTAAAGTTATAGGCGGCTGTGAGAGGATGGGTGCTGGGAACTCAACTCCAATGCTCTTCAGAAACAGCAAGCACTCAACCCCTGAGCTATCTTTCTAGTCCCTAAATTCTTCCTAAGTATTACACTTGCAACTTATACGTCTCTCCTGCCAAAAGGAGCTCTAAAGGGTGTGCTAGAACGCTCCCTTACCCCTTTGACCTCTTTAAGACTGCAATATAGAGGTGGACAGCCGTGGGTTTGAGTATTCTTCCCTTAGCACTTACAATTTATAACCTTATTTATTTAAAAAAAAAATCGGAATGTGCTCCTCAGTTTTGCATTTGGCGTTAATTTCTTAAACAGCTAGTCTTTATGCTCTGTTTGTGTGACTGTGTAGTGTCCCCCAGGGAGGAAATTTATCATCTGAATCCCACGCGGTGCTGAGTGTTCAAGAAACAATAAATAATAACAACGCTCAAAAGAGCAAGCTGGGCAAGCAGGAGGAAGCATTGCCTTGTAATATTAATGAGAGTTTAAGGGCTTGGATGGTTTTGTCTGGAGGCTGAGATTCATAGGATCAAAGCTGTAGCTTTACAGTGACCTTTCCCCCGTTTCCTGGTGGTGTCATTGAAAACTGCTTTGAGTTGCTATTTTAAAATCCAACTGCAAATGTTTACTAACCTAGTAATCTTAGTGTTTATTGCTGAAAGTATATGGTTTCTAGATTTTTTTCCATGTCAGTATCATTTTTGGCATATACAGCATTTATTTATTTGGAGTCATTGGAAAAATTTGACATTGAGATTGAAAACAACTGCAGGGCCTGTGTCTACTGCTTTATAATAAATGCTGAAAATACTATTTAAAACCTTTTATTTTCAAGAAAGATTTCTGGAGAGTTAGAATTATACTAAAAATAAAGCATAGGATAACCAATCTCCAGTTTATATTTGCAGTCATTAGCATAGACATTTTTGGCCTCAAGTCTTTTGAGGCCAGCCCCAGATTTAATGCTATTTGGTACCCACATGTACTCCAGAATTCATATGTAACAGATGAAATGTTTTGTTTTTTATATCTAGCAAACTATTATCATACTGCAGAAACTTAAATTTAACATGTAATTCCAAGATCATTTCAATTTCCAGATTATATAAAAAAATGCCTTCTGGGGGGTTAGTTTGTTTAAATTAGGATCTAAGCATGACCTACAAATTCTGTTTGGGAGCTGAAGACATAGCTTAGTGCTTAAGAACAGGTATAGTCTCCTAGAGGACCAGAGTTGCATTCTCAGCATCCAAGTCAGATGGTTCACAATGGTTGGTAACTCGAAGGAGATCCAATCCTGTCCTTTGGCCTACCCTGGCAACCGTACATAAGACACACACACACTTTAAGACCCCATTTGGTTGCATCAACCCTTAAATTTCTTGTATTAGAATTACCCTTTTGTTTCTCCCCTTATCCCTTTAAAAAATAATGGATATTTTTCCTTTTGTCATATATACTGAAAATTGCTTTTGCAGCTCTCAGAATTTTAGCATATATAGATTTATTATTTCAGTTCTCATAGATTCGTGCAGCTCTAATAACTACAACCAGGATACAGAAAAGTTTCATGCTCACCAAAATGTCCCTTGTGGTCTTTATATCATAGCTTCCTATACCTTTAGCCCCGGCCCCCTGATCTGCTCTTTGTCATCATAGTCTGTCTTCTTGGGATACAGATATAAACGGAATTATATAGCATATAACCTCTTGAGAAAGTCTTTGTCTTAGGAAACTGCATTTGAGACTCATGTATTTTGCATGAATCAATAGCTTTCTCCTCTTTGGTGTTAAGCAGTGTCTCCATATGAGCACACCACAGATTATTTATTATTCATTCCCCTTTGCGAGATCTTGGTCCAGGTTAAAGTTAAATCTAGCGTCTTAGGGTTAAATTCCCAGGAGGGAACTGTTGAATTGCATGGATAAAAGCACTGCAAACTTTGTCCAGACATCTGGACCATTTACCTTCTAGCCATCCACTTCAGAGTCACCTTTATATTAGCTATTACATAAGGCATATACTGATGTCTTGTTAAAATTTTAATGTATATTATGTCCATATGGGTGTGTCTGCATATATGTCTGTGTACAATGTGTGTGCCTGGTTGGCACGGAGGCCAGAAGAGGCCATTTGTTCTCCCAGACCTGGAGTTAACTGATGTTGGTTATGCGTTGCCATGTAGGTGCTAGGAACCGAACCTGGTTTCTCTGCAAGAGCAACAACTGCTGTTAACCACTGAGCTCTCTCTCCAGCCCCTTGATGTCTCATGGTTTTTATTAATCATTTCCCTGATCCTACTGATGTCAGGACAGCTTTCTTAATGCTTATCTCCCTTCCACCTGTTTCCTTTGATGAGTTCTTGAGAATCTTTTGACCATATTTTTGGGTGTGTGTGTGTTTTCCTAATGTTGAGCATGGAAAGTGTCTATTTTAGGTTTTGTGAAACACAGGGCAAAGCCAGGCTGATAGTCTCAGTCTCCCTCTCTCTCTTTTCCTCCCTCCCCTCCCCCATTCTCGGTGTATGTGCTAGTAGTGAGTATTTTTAGACTGGGATTATTGCTAGCATAGAAAGTAAAGAGTAGCTAAAAGTACTAGCTTTCAAGTGTCCTTAAAGCAGAGTGAACTGAAAACAATGGGTCTGACGACCCTGCTGCTGCTGAGCACTTTGTAGGTATGCCTAAGGGTGATGAGGCAGAAAGCTCACAGGCACTGGCAAGACCATTAGAAACCGTCTGGGGTCCGGCAGCAGGACCTCACAGGCTTCCCGTGCTGTTCCAGGGGAATCACAGGTCACAGGACATTCTGCTGATCCAGCTGCTGCTCAAGCCTGGCTTATGTGGCTTGAGCACTGGCTCATGTTGTTCCTGGTAGATGATCCTGTCTGATGTGTGATTTGTAGTTAGCCTTTTCATATTTCACCATTTATTTCCACTAAAAAGTTCTCAATGTTTGAATCATGATCACTTTTTTTCTTTTATACATCCTATACTTGCTATCACATCTAAAAACTCTTTACTGAAAACCTAGGCCATTCAGTTTTTCTGTATGAATAATAAGACTTTGTATTATTCATTTAGATCCGTGCTCATTCAGTAATTTGTGTACTGTATGAGCTTCATGTTTTAACTTTTTTTTTCAGTCTGTGTTTGAGTGTTCCAGTGTTAACTGTTGAAAGAGCATCTTTAATGATTGAACTGCTTTCTGCACCTTGGTTAGACACCAACTGACCATGTTTATCTGGCTCTGTTTGTGGGCCCTGTTCTGTTGCAGTGATCTATGACTAATTCCTCTGCTGTTATCCTGAGTTTGGAAGCTTTTAGAAGGTTTTAAAACTAGATGGTGGAATTTCCCTAGCTTTGTTCTTTGTCAAAATTGCTCTGGCTGCTTTTCTGTTTAAACCCTATATACTCTTTTAATGAACTATAAAAAAAAAATCCTGTGGAGCTTTGGTTTGGGATGAGTTGGATCTCCAGTCAGTATAAAGAAAAGTGTCAGCTCCTGGCACCTTCCAGGCATGAATAAGCATCTGTTCATCTAGACTTCTTTATTCAACTGCTTTGAGATTTCATCACCAAAGTGTCATGCACATGTTTTCCCCATTCCTTCATAACGTTGAGTTGTTAGGAATCAAAACATTGGTTTATTTTGTAGACTATCCACCATTATTAATTTGCCTCGTTGATCTTTCATGATGGTTTCTGTTCATTATTCCATCTTCTCTAGTTTCTATAAATTGAAAGATATAGAGATGTAGATTGGGCTCAGTCCTTTCCCCCGGATAACTTAGTAAGCTGTGCTGTAGATATTCCTATCATATCAGTTCATCAGACACACATGCAGTTTCTCATACACTGAAGTTGTTCAGGAAATTCAGATAGTATTAATATGATATGTGCATAAAGTATCCTAAGTTTTGCCAAGTGCCTTAACATCAATAATTTGTTATTTTATTGGTAATTGAAATTGCTTTTCTAAATTCACTCATTTTGTATTCACTAACTGCATTTCATAAGAACTTTTTAATGGTTTTGCTTTGTCTGTGTCTGTCCGGCCTCACAGAAGTCAGCAGCTGAGAAGCAGAGCTTCCAGAGATTTACTGAGAAGTAACATGGGTGACACACAGAAAGGGGAGGAGTTTGTACTGAGCAGGGTGAACAGATCCCTTAACCATGAAGTGTACAGGGCCAACCATGCCGAGCTCTCAAAGGAAAGCTGTGGAGCTGACTGCCTTTCAGTGTGTTCCAGGATTGGACAGAAATACCCAGTCACTGATCATCCTTGCTCAGTCCTAGAGAGGCTTGGTCTTAAAAGTTGTCAAGCTGGGTGTGGTAGTGCATGCCTGTGGTTGTCACTCTCAGGAGGGAGGCAGAGCCGGGAGGATCAGGAGTTTGAGGTCAGTCTGGTTTACATAGCAAGTTCCAGTCCTGCTTGGACTAAGGTGAGACCCTGTCTCAAGAAAAAAAGTCGACATGGATCTCATAGGTGACAGCAGCTGCAGGCCGCTGGCTAAGTCTCTCTCACACTCCCTGAGTATTACTGTTCATTCTTGGCATTTTCATACATCTGGACAGTGTATCGTTGCAGCTAACCAAATGCCTTCTCCTTGGTACTGCCTCTCCTCCACCTTATACATACTTCCTTTTAAAATAACCCACTGAGTCCAATTAGTGCTGTCTGCAATAGATGAGTGTAGGGCCAGCCAATACATCCCTAAAGAAAAATGAATTCTCCCCCAACTGCCAGGAATCGCCAATAACTGCTTAGGGTTTTTGTTTGCTTGAAATCAGTCTTGCTGTACAAACAAGCCAATTTTGAACTTATCCTCCTGTCTCAGTCTGCAGAGGGCTAAGATTACAGACATGCACCACCACACCTGGCTCAGATGTTCTTTTTATTCCTACTTTACTGCAATTGTTAAGAGATCACAATAGACAGCTGTGTTGCCCATACAGGCATAAAGGCCAGAATCCTCCTTCAGCCTCCTATTGCTAGGATTACATGTGTTCGCCATTATATCTGACATTTAAATGTATTTCTTATAAAATGCCAAGTCCTTTTTTGAAAGGGTATCTAGAAGTTGTATGTACATGATTGCTACATCCTGAGTTATAATTTATAAATAAGAGACACAAAATAATCTTCATTCATTTCTTTTGATAATGTTTTAGCTACTTCTAATAGTAATGATTAATTTTAGAATTAGTAAGAACTCATGGGTGTGGTTTTTTTTTTAAGATAGAGTTTTACTGTATGGACTTTGCTGTTCTATAACTGGCTATTAGAACACTCAAATTCATAAAGATCTGTGTGCCGCTGCCTCCCAAGTCCAGTGATTAAAAGTGTAACCAATATGCCTGACTGAATTTTGGAAATTTTAATGGACTTCAGTTAACTGTAGTCACTATTCTTTTTAATGTATAGATTGTTTATTCTTGAAGAGCAGCTTTAAGGCTCAGCCCACTTGGATGCTGGGTGTAGGAGGGAAAAAGAGTTAAAGACTAGTCTGAGCTCATAGCTAGTTCAGGGCCAGCCCAGAAGACATGAGACCATGTCTTAAAATAATTAAATGAAGGGGGGGGAGCATCCCATGAAAAATTGCTCCTGTTTTTCTGTTTATTATGGGACATGTCAGACATTAAAAAGCACAGAGCAGCACTTAATGAACCCCACGTGCCATCCTTCTCTGACAGTTATCAGCTGGACCAGTTTCATCTTCCCCACTCTCAGAGATTGTTTAAAAATAGATACCAGATGTCGGGTAATTCTGAGGAATATTGTCCTGACCTATTATTTACGAAAGTGCCTTCTATCTGGCATGGCAGTCAGCTTTCTACTGTCCCACAGCGCCTGCGCTGGAGTCACGCCTCTTTCCCAGAATCCATCTCATTTATTTAGCACAGGTTCTCCAGCTTCAAGATCCTACTATCAGTGCTTTATTTTTTATTTTTGCCATTTCATGAAATCTCCCTGGAAACTGTCTTATTATCAAAAATTAAAATTTTTCATAAGTATTTTCCTTTAAGCTAAGTTCATTACAAATTTACCTTACCATATTGCAAAGTAAGTAATGTTAGATAGGATATGTAACAAATAAACCAAAATCAAATTTAGCTTAAATACTGAAGGGCTCACAAAACTGAAATGCCAGAGGGCAGACGCAAGACTGAACAGCTTAACTTAGTCATCAAGAACCCACTTCTCAAGTTGGAGACCATTGTCCAACCAACACATATTTTCTTCTTAAAAACAAGGCCTATACACTGGGATTTGTCTCTACTGCATGTACTGGCTTTTTGGGAGCCCAGGCTATTTGGATGCTCACCTTCCTAAGCCTGGATGGAGGAGGGTAGGGTTTCTTGCCCTCTCTTAGGACTAAAGGGGAGGTGGGAGGGTGAGTAGGGGAGCGGGAGGGAAGTGATAGGAGGGGAGGAAGTGGAAATTTTGATTGGTATTATTTATAAAGTAATAAAAAATAAGTTTAAAAAGGCCTATATTGTGGGAGAAAATGTATTTGAACTGCTAGACCTGTACCTCCTAGGCTCCGTTACATGACAAATGTGTAGAATTTTTCTAGAACTTAAGGAGAGACATGGTGAAGACTGCAACTCCTGTTCTTTCAGGTATCTGGGAAATGAACAGTAATGAAGGGAAAGCCGTGGGCCCCTGGGATGAGTGCTTTGAGAACGGATAGATTAGATAGAAGGGTAGCAGAAGCTGGATTGTTGATGGTCAGTGGTGTTATAAGCTCTGGAGCTCTTAGTGCATTTCACTGGCTCTTAACACGGACTATTTGCTTATGTGTTAAGGAAATAGACTTAGAGGGGAGGCCTGTGATTCCAGCTACTCCGGGAGGCTGAGGCAGGAGAATGACAAGTTCACTGCCTGGGTGACACAGTGAGTTCCAGGCCATCCTGGGATACTTAGAACACATCTCAAAGAAAATACACTAAAACAAGAAAATGGAAAGAAAAGAGGGTGTGAAGGAGGTCAAGTACTGTATTTACCTAGCATGCATGATGTTCTATGTTTAAGCCATAGCACTGCTATTCCATATCCCACCCCTCCCAACCCAGGGAAACCATTGCTTTTGATCTAAGGACTTGATACAGGGCTGGCACACGCTAGGCATGTACTCCACCACTTAGCTGGACCCACTATCTTGGGCTTTCTGTTCTTCACAACATATTTTCCTAATACAGTGTAGCTTTCAATTTATGGACTAGAGATGCCTTGAGATTTGTGTCCACTTTCATCAAGGAGAATTTAGTGAAATATAATCTATGCGTATTGCTATATTTAAATGTTTTGATGAACTTTGCACTCATTCTACGAGGATCAAGACACAGCATGTTTTCCACACCCCTCTTGCCGACCCAGTCAGTTCTCCTCAGCTCGGCAACTGTCCGTCTGCTTTCTGTCATTGCTGTCACTGTCTTCCCAGAGCCTGACATAAGTGGGATTGTGCGATGTTTACTCTCTTGTGTCTGGTTTCTTTCATTCAGCATTCTGTTTAGGATGTATCCATGAATGCAAATGTCATAATGGAACCCATTATTTTGTATGCTCACTTAAAAAAAAAAACAACTCAGGATCTAGGAGTTGAGAAAATATGATAAAATATATTGTATGAAAAAACTTTTAAAAACACTTATTTCACAGTGGCATTCTATAATAGAATAGATAGACACCCCACACTTTGCTTATTCTTTTACAGATGGTATATTTTAGGGTTGCTTCCAATTTAGTCTACTGTAGATAAAAGTAATATAGAGATTCACAAGCAAAAGAAATTATTTTTATTCTCCTACCTCTGTGGCCAGCATTGTCTTTTCTTGTACCCAGTCCTCGTTCCTATAGTTCTGTTGCATACCTATTCCTTTTCAGCTGTAAGTACTGGTTAGCTCAAATTTAATCTGACCTGAGGAGCACTTGTTACCTCTACTGCCTCACATCAGATGCCTGCGTTTTATCATAAATACATGGATGTATATACGACAGTGGAAGACAGTTGTTTTTTGGCACAGAAATATAAATAACAATAACAAACTCCCATATGCGCCTATTCTATGACAGATGGGCAGGAGGCTAGCTTTGGACCAGTCAAGACTGCTAAAATCCAAGACTGGCCACTTATTACTGTCAGTATCTTGATACTTGGATGTCACTAAGCTTAATTTTTTTTTTAAACCCAGGAAATTAGTAGAGACCTGCAGAATGTAAGAATTAAATCTTCTCCCATTCGCCATTTGTTGAGAACCATAGCCTAGGCTCTAGAGAGTCAGTGCTGAGTAAAGTGGCCTGAGCTCATGCAGCTTATTACACTCTAGACCAGCGAGAGAAAAATAAAAGTCTGTGTTATGTTGGATGTGAAGTGCTAGAAAGAAACACAGCAGAGAAGGGAGACACAAAAGGCTGTGTTTGTAATCCATTCTTGGCTGAGTTGCTTGAAGCCAGGCGTGATCTCTATCTCTGGCATTTATCACAGTGTCAGCTGGCCCCTAAGTGTGCCTGGGGCTTCCTGAATGGAAGGAGTGCTGGAGCAAGTGCCGGCGTTGGAGTCGGTCTCAGGAAATCGCGGGCAATATCGCTTACCTGAGTGTTTTTACAGATTCCAGTCAGGTTGTAATTATGTCAGCAAGAACTGTGCCCTTCTCTTCTCCTTGCTCTTGCTGGGTCTTTAGCTTTACCTCTCTTTCATAATATAGTTTTCTTGGGACCCTGAATTATTTAATGTATCTTTAAAATAATAGATCCTTGATTTTTAAGAGTACATGAATTCTTTCAGGATTTTGTTAAATAAGTAAAATAGAAAACCACTTTACAAATGACTTAGCATATCAAGTTACAAAATAAGCTACAGAAATTACTGTTTTCTTCCTTGTGTTTTTTTTTAAAGTATATTTCAAACCCATGACAATAAACAGCCTCTGATTCTTACTACTCTTGGGAGTCCCATAAACTTGAATATAAGGGGAGGAGGAACATGTTACTGTAGTGTGATGTTTTACTCTTTTGGCTTTCTGAGGGACCCACCACCCAGCTCTCAAATCACATATAAAGGCTTATTAGTTATGAATGCACGCATTAGCTTGGCTTTTCTTCCCAGCTTTGCTTAACCAAATTAACCTGACTACCTTTTGCCTCTGGGCTTCTCTCTCTCTCTCTCTCTCTCTCTCTCTCTCTCTCTCTCTCTCTCTCTCTCTCTCTCTCTCTCTCTCTGTTACTTTTTTTCTTCTTTCTCAGTGACAGGCTGGGTGGCCGCCCTGATTCTCCGCTGCTCCTTGTTCTCTTGCTCCTCTCTCCTCCTAGTTTTCTCCTTCTCTGTATAATCTTGCCTACCAGCCCTGCCTATCCTTGCTCCTGCCCTGCTACTTACTGGCCATTCATCTCTTTATTAGGACTTTCAGGTGTTTTAGACAGGCACAGTGACACAGCTTCACAGAGTTAAACAAATACAGCATAAACAAAAGTTACACACCTGAAAATAATATTCTTCAATGTTACATACATGATGGTTTCATAAACTGGAATATTTATGTAAGGTCTACAAAAATCTGGCAGACTGAGGCTGGCTAAAAAAAAAAGAAAGAAAAAAAATAACCGAGTATTAGAAAACAACCTACTTCTTGCCATGTTTGATGATTGAATTAGGAAATATATTTAAAGCCTTGTTATGGTTTTATCTGTATTTTGCAAAGCTAACTACTGCTGTATCTCCTTTATAATCACCACAAAATATGTTTTCAACACACATTTCATTAACTTACAGGTATTTGGCTTTGGTAATAAGCGATTGCCCCACAGGGGATAGCTGGGCCTCAAGTCATTTTACAGCTCTTCAATTCTCCATTTTAACGTTGTTCCTTGTCATTCATTAGGATGTTAGAAGCTGAACCCAGGGCCCCTCACCAATGTTGGGCAAGTGTTCTCTTGCCCTGGCACACCCACAGACCTCGTCACTTATGATCTAACAGTGTCCTTAGCAATGTTGTTTTCTAGTCTAATGGTATGATACAAATTACTTCCCCTTTAAGGATATTATTTCCCGAGTTATTATGGATGCCTCCCTCTTTTATTTGAAGCCTCTAAAATGAATTTTGAGTTTTGAATCCAAAATCTTAGAACTGCTCTAACATCCTTGACTTTTCAAATTGCTACTACCTCCAACATGCAGCTTTGTTTTTAAGACAGGGTCTCGGTATAAAGCTCTGGCTGTCCTGGAATTCACCATGTAGACCAGGCTGGCCCACCTCTGGCATATATATGCACCAATCCAGGCCCCACCACATGTTTTATTTAAACGCTTTACTTATTTTCTGTTTCCATACTTAGAGACCATGACAGCCCTTTAAATGTGACAAATAGCCAGTAGGTGTTTAATTTTTCCTCCAACACACCAGTAGATCATGACTTTTAATCCATTTTAATATTTCCTGAAATGTCTCCCTTGACCCATGTTGAGCAATTATTGTTTTGAGTAATTTTTATAACTATTCCCCACTGAAGACAGTTTATCCTAAACATATTTCAGCTATGTGTCTTGATGTACTAGAAAGAGAAGTAGTGGCAAATTTTCCAATTCTGGTAATGTCTAAGTATTACTTCCTGATGACTTCAATTCTTCACGCTTCCTCCACGGCCCTGCCTTGTGATCCCTTCCAAATAAAAAGGTACAAATAATGATAAATTTGGATCTAAAATCCTAGTGTCTTCCACTCCCTAAAGCATTCCAGTGAAAATCTGCTTAGCAAAGCTTCTATTATCTAAGTAACTATATTTAGGTTATCATTTTTTTCTTAAGCATTAAGTTCAAGCCTGGGGAAATGCCTGGGCGCGAGCAACGGTGAAGCTGCAGGCTGGACCAGGCGCAAGACTCAAGAGATGTTTTTGTATGTCTCTAGTCAACAGTTTCCATCTAAAATCCCGCTTTTCTGCGCTAACGCTCTAACTGCAGCGCTTCTCAGTCATAAACTATCTCAAATGTCACCTAGTTGACGCTTGGAGGCATGGAGGCAGCGGGCCTCGGCAGCGGAGAAAGGTTGCTAACCCTCGGCCCGGCCCAGCCCCGCGGCCGGGACGCCCAGGCTCGCAGGGGAGCGGAGAGGGACGCGCAGACCCGCGTTTCCCCCCGCCTCTTATTTTCGTGTCACAGACCTAGAGAAACCGCAGCGGGAAGTGGCTCGGCAGTCCGACTGGCAGGGTTAGCTCTCCCGAGGGCGGACAGCAGCAGCCGAGCGGAACGCACGGGCAGAGTTCGGCAGCCGCGCTCAGGCCGCTTTCAGAACGCTCCCAGCCGCTCCCGCAGGCCCCGCCCCCGCCGGGGTTTCCCCCGCCGCCCGTCTCATTTGCATGGCGCGCCCCTCCCC
>CADCXT010005620.1:0-10017 GCA_902806775.1 Microtus agrestis
TGTTCCCAGAGGCCTGGACTGGCCAGCTCAACTACCACCCAGGCCCACAGCTGGACCTGGGATTGTCCTACCCTAACATCAACCCTACCTAGGACATGTTGGACTTAACTTTGTTGACTCCCCATGGGAAGTCTTATTCTTTCTGAGGAGTGGATAGGGGTGGGGTGGAGGGAAAGATGGAGCAGGAGTAGGGGAGAGAGTGGGATGACCATAGTTATGTAAAATGTGAAAAGATTATACTAAAAAATTCTTAATAAAAAAGAGAAAGAAAAACATCTAAATTTAAACTTTAAAGGGTAAAAATTCACTTTATATCCTTTATTTAAAAACCATATAGCCTATAAATGTCTCAGTGCACCAGATGGTGATGATGGAATGTATTTATATCCTCATCCTCAGAGTGTGTGAGACCTTGACATTGTTCAATCACGAATGAGTACACACATGGGAATCTTTACAGCATTAGATGATGAATCACATATAAATTAAAAAGGGAATTGTGACAAAAGTTTTTGACCAGCACTGCAAAGTGATAAAGAAATTCTCAATAATCCTAACTCATTTTGTCAACAGCCCTGAGTTGACTAATTATTTTTAATGACTCATGCGTGGACAAATCATTGATGTTGCTCATGGGCAGGACATTGTGGTAAAGACCTAACTCAGCTTAGTTAAGCAGCAGGACACACTTAGGTGCACAGTCTAAAGATGGATGTTGTTCTGAGATGACTGCTATGCAGGGAAAGGAGCCAGAAGGAAGGGAAGGTGAAGTCTAAGTACTGTTGCAGAACGGGAATGGAAAATGGATATGTCTAATGCAGGACTGCTAAGTGGAGTGCAGAGATGAGAAAGAAATCTAATATAACATGAGCCATCTCCATAGTCTCTTCTAGAAGATGGTAGAAGTTGGAGAGCTTCCTCTGATGACAAAAGGTGTCTGTGCAGACTGAAGAGAAGCTGGGAAGATACAGCAATTGAAATACAAATAGGGATGGACAGGCAGTTGGAGCTTGACTCTATTTAGTAGAAGAACAGGACAAGCTCATATGTGGACTGAATGAATTCATTCTTTATAAATTTAACTATATTGTCATGTTGAATCCCCCTACAGTATGTGATGCTAGAAAGGATGTATTTTTTTCAGTTTTCTGAGGATGAAAATGTAGCACAAAAGGATAAAAGATTATACCTGTCTCTTACAGTGTGAATCCCAATCCAGAAAAACTGCATCAGTAATAGTTACCCCCCACTCTGTGTGTGTCTGTGTGTGCATGCACATGTGTGTGTGTACATGCATTTGTAGATGTTTCAGGCAGATATCAAAGCCTTCGTCAATAGATCACTAACTTACTTTTTGAGACATGGTTTCCGAATGAACATGGAGATCAAAGACTCAACAGCAGAGGAATAAACTCCAGGGATCCTCTGGTTTCTACATCCCCAGTACTGGAGTGATGGGCATGACTTGCCAGGTCTGGATTATTCTGGAGGCTGGAATTCAGGGTCTCATGCTTGCACCACAGTTGCTTTATAAACAGCCCATCTACTAGGAAAGGATTACCTCCTTGACAAACCTGTGTCCACCACAACACATCTCTGTTTATGGAAGTGAACAATGGAAAAACACAGGAGACTTGCCCACACCATAAACAAGATAGCAGTCACAAGTGTGGTTGAATAAAACCCTAAGCTAAAAAACTTGTGAAGCAGCAAGAGAGAATTCAAATGGGGCTGAGAGTGGAGGTAGTGGACATCAGCTAAGTCAGCATAAAAGTGGTGATGGTGGACATGATTTCCTTGAACAGCATTTGTTGTGATGTCTGTTGGGGAAAGCAGGGATAAATGTACAAAAGGCGGTTCCCGATATCACATTGCTATCATATCCTTGAGTTTTTCTCTCTGCATCTCTTCTGATGTTTTTTCTCTCTGTTCTCTGCTTCACTTTCCCCTGCTTTTGAGAAGATGCCAAAAATCCCCCTATGATCCCATGCTTGAGAGACTTTCAAGACCTTTATAGACTGCCAGATAGACCAAGTCCATTAAAGTATCTATTAATGAATTATCTGAGTTTTTAATTAAAAGGGACCCCAGTTTGCATTCTGTCTGGATCAGATGGCAAAGCATTAACCAAAACTGGAGATTCAGAGATGAGTAGAGAAAATCACCAAGGATGTGTAAAGATTTTAAAGGAACAACCACTAGCTCCTCTGTGAGTCTTCCCTACTCTGACACGTTGATGTTGCTGAGAGTCTATGATCACAGCCTGCTGCTGCCCCTTTAGGTCTGTAGAATTCTAATGCTGTTTTTGTGTGTGTGTGTGTGTGTCTGAGGAGGTGCAGCTGCCAAGCCACTGGTAGCAACTTTCTTGGTAAGATATTCTTCTATGGTTCTGTATTTGAGAAGTCACTCTATTGCTATAGCAGATACAAAACATATTTCCCTGCATAAATTTCAGTCGAATCTTATTTTTGATCAAAATGGGTGAGTCCTCCCTCAAAAGCAGCACTAGAAGAATGAAATACAAACAAGACAAACTTCACTCTGGTGGAGATGAGGGGAGAAATGACCTGATGACAGTTAAATCTAGAAACCTCATGGTGGATGAAGACTTTCAAGTGAAGAATATTTTTCTTCCATCTTTCTCTTTGTTCCCTGACATCTCACAGAAGTGCCTTATCTGACCTCCAAGAGCAGTCCTTTTCTCTAAGTTTTTTTTTTGTATTTGAGGCCACTGGTGACAATTCAAGGACACAAGAAAGCAAAAGACAAGATGTTTGAGAATTGCATTTTCTACCCTACTCCTGGTCTACTGTGTGCTGACAATATCTATGCTTCTCCAGGCATTAGTTTTCCCTTCTTACTGCTGACCTATAACTGTGACCTCTCTTTCCCCTCTCTCATCCCCCCTCTCCTGGGAAACAAGATGTGCACATAATATTCCTCCTCAAAGAAATAACAGACATGGATATGAATGATTTGGGGGAAAATAAGGAAAGTCTGTTTAAGCCAGGCCATCTCTCTGCTTTAAAATGAAGCTTCTATCTCAAACTTCCCTAGGAGGAATTTCTAAACCCTACATGTTGCATTTTGTGGTATCAACACAGGCATATGGATACAGAGAAAACTCCAAGACAGTAATTCTCTGAACATTCTTGGAATATATTCTTACCTTTCTCCCATTTTCAGGGCTAGAGGTGGAGAGCTGAGCAAGGCTGAAGAAGACCCCTTCCTGGATTGGTTCTAGACTCTGCTTCCTTCTTCTGGAATTGGGATTTGCCGTAAAGAGCTGAATAAATGTTTCTGACCCAGGTGAGGCTTTTTAAAGTGTTGAGAAGATCTTGTGATTTGCAGTATGTCTACTGGGAACAAGTCACACACTAGAAACCTTTGAGTACAGATGCTCACTAAGATGTTTCTTGGCATCTGCCCCATTTCCACTCTCATATCAGCCTCTCCCATCCCATCCTTTTAGGTCTACCTGTGTCCAAATAATTACTCTTCTCTCATTTATGGACCAACTCCCATCACAGGCTGCAACATCAAGTAGTATCAGCTTGGGTTGTGTGAGTGCATAACTGAATCATCATCATATCATGCCTCACATATCAGCCTCTACCATCCCATCCTAACTGGTCAACCTACCTGGAATAACTGTTCTCTCCATTAAGGGCCAATCCCCACACAGCTAGCAACATCAAAGCATGTCAGCTTGGGGTTTGTGACTGTGTAACTGAAGCCTGAGCAGACCATGCAGCCTTGTAGGGCTCTGCATGGTGATGATGTGTCACTCTTGGTCCTTCTTCTACGGCAGTGCTGCACTCAGGGTGGTTTTCGTCCAAATGGTATTCAAGCTGACAGTCCTGAGTCTTCTGCAGCTGTCCTAAGTTCCACCTTTACACATCTTCACAATTTTATTACTAGTGAAGAACCAGCTGCCTCTATCTTAATCTTCATGATCAACTTATAGTAAAGACAAGCTAGGTTCCACCCTGTTTATGATTAACCCTCTGGTTCTCAAGGATTGGGTTATATCTCACCTGTAATAAGTACAAATGTTTCTGTACTGACTGTTCCAGGAATGGTAGTGTTGTCTTTGTTTCAAAAAGTTGTTTACATTGGAGCAATGGACTGAGCTCCCAAGGTCCAAATGAGAAACAGTAGGAGAGAGAACATGAACATGGAAGCCAAGACCGCGAGGGGTGCACCCACCCACTGAAATGGTGGGGCTGATCTATTGGGAGCTCACCAAGGTCAGCTGAATGTGGACTAAAAAAACATGGGATAAAATCATACTCTCTGAATATGGTGGACAATGAGGGCTGCTGAGAAGCCAAGGACAATGGCACTAGGTTTTGATCCTACTGCATGTACTGGCTTTGTGGGGGCCTAGCCTGTTTGGATGCTCAACTTCCTAGACCTGGATGGAGTGGGGAGGACCCTGACTGCTCTTCGTACTGGAGAGGGAGTGGGAGTGGAGTCGGTTGTGGGGAGTGGGTGGAGGGGGAGGGAAAAGGGAGGCGTGGAGGAGGAGGAAATTTTTAATAAAAAAATAAAAAAAGTTGTTTATAGCTATCTTGCAACACTACCTCTGTTTCAAAAGGTCACATGAACACCTGCGATTACCTTGTTATGACTACTTGTTATGATTACCTTGATTCAATCACATGTTATGTTCTGATCCTGTAACACTGCCTGTTCCCCCTATTTGGAAATTCCATATACCTAAGCTCTGTAAAAGCCTTGTCCTCCTGACATCCAATGCTGAATTCTCAAACACCATCATAGGGGGCAGCAGCCCATGTGCATGAAAGAAAATGCTTACTTTAATTGTTTTCATTATTATTATTATTATTATTATTATTTTGTTTTTTTTCGAGACAGGGTTTCTCTGTAGCTTTTGTGCTTATCCTGGAACTAGCTTTTGTAGACCAGGCTGGCCTTGAACTCACAGAGAACATTCTTTATTATTTTGGCCATGATGATTTAGGTCAGTAGTTTTTCTCCTCCAATCTTTGGGATTAACACTAGCACCTCTGGACAGAAATGTAGTTTTTATTTCATCAGTGTAAGAAAGTGTGTTGGCCTACTCGCCTCATGAAATGCATATTTCAGAATGTGTAACAGTTCGTATAACCTGCTTCTTAAAATTTGCTAATCTTTATGTGCTTAGGGCCTAAAACATGATTTTTAAGTTTTTTTCTTCTATGATTGATCTTGACAGTCTTCAAATCACAGGCACCTTGGGTTCCTTTCCAGTATTTTAAAAATACGATTTCATTTGGAAGACAAGAGGGATGAGAACCTTGGAGGCCAAGGAAAAATGCCGTGCTTTGGATGTGCCTTAACTGCATCCACCAAGTAGTGGACACTTGTTCAGCCAGGACTATGGCTTTGAGAGGACTTGTGGGGTCTTCCAGGAGTGAATACTAATGGCTGGCCCTTTGGGAACTTGCTCCTGGGTTCACCTGTGAGCCCTAGTGGTGTTCGAGAGTTGTTATAGCCGGCCTTACCTGGGTCTCATTGCTTCCTGTCTGGAGACAGGATCTTTCCTCTGCACATGCTCCACCATCCAGCCTTGGCCCTGTCCAGAACCCTGCAACACAAGAGATGTTCAAAATGATGCAGTCTCGGTGGGGTCTACAGTATAGGTAATTTTGTTTCACTAACATCAAATACCCTTCCTGTTAATCTATTACATCAACATGGGGGTTCACAATACTATAGGGCAGGTAGAGGCTGTACCAATACATTCTCTATTGCTTTTTCAACTTTGTTTTACTCTATGCTTAATTTAGATTAAAATGTTACAGAACAACTGAAAAGTCAGTGTGTGTGATTGAATACCTACATGTATGTCACCATCACTATGAATAAAGTTATTTGAGTGGTGGAGGAGGTGGCTTACTAGATCCATACCACAAAGAAAATAGAAGCATTCCACTCCACTACAATTAAGCAAAATTTAAAATTTTGTCATATTTACTTCTAATTGTCCTATGGAAAAGATAAAATTTAGAAACAGATATAGTGTCTCACTTGCTATAGGAATTCCTAGCACTAGTACCCTTTAAGTTACCCACCCCCTTGGACGTGGTCTCTTATACTATTTATGCCAATGTAAAGCATGCATCCGGCCTCTTTTCCAGCTGCAGGATTTGGTTGCTGCTCCCTGTTCCAGCAGAGAATTGTTATCTGTGAGTCTATTCCTAAATAAACAACCCTCTATTGTACTTGATTCTGAGCTAGTGTGGGATTTCTTTTAAGCATCCATCTTCACTCACTTGCATTTCTTCTTCCATGGCCATCTCCGGAATATCTAAACTTGATAGGAATTATTCTCTTCCACATGCAACGGGATGCTAAAAGAAAATTTCCTTATGAATATTGAGATAGCGTAGAGCTGATTTCTTCTACTAATGAGAAACGTGACTAGAATGTGAAAAAATATGTACCATAAACTAGCTCAATGATGTATAAATGATAACCAGGTGTAAATGACACACAGAATTAAAATCTGAGATATCTCATTACATGTTACCTTAGTTCATCCACTACATCACATCTATAAAATTTTTTAGTTAATTTTTATCTAAAGAATAAGTTTTTTTAACTTATGTGAAGATGGAAGCTCATCCATGTTTAAATTCTTCTGTATACATAATCACAAACACAGAAATCAAGATATTCCTGTCTTAGGCATACCCCGAGACTCTGTATCCTACGTCAGAGATTGTAGCTCATTGATGACTATTGATCAGTTCAATGTGACCAACCAGCTTCAAACTCCTGCTGCCATGTCCCTGCCACCATTGTGGGAGCCTTTCAAACTCTAAGCGAGAATAAACCAGCCTGAGTTCTCCATGCTCTGCGACTTAAGTATGTGGGGTCTTCATCAATAGGGTCTTACGGTCTTAGCATCAAGTTCTAGAGAGCAATCAAGAGCATTGGCATTAACTAGTACAGTTTGGGGTGTGGGGAGCCTATAGATTCCCACTGACCAACAACATAAAAGAGGGTAATCTAACTAGCACTGGGCAGTGTGTTTGACACCATTAATCTATATTGTCTGGGGAGACATTGTCTCCTCCATTGTAGAGAGAGTAACTCCACTTACAAATGTATGTATCTATATATGGATATGATTACGGTAGTGGGTTTCCATATGCTGTTTTCAAAGGTGTTTGGTATTAGGTATCCTTCCCAGTTGCACCATCTCTACCCTAAACTCCCATTCTTTATCTCATTTAAACTTTCTGCCCCATTATTGTCTTCCCCCCCTTCATAATACCTGCTCTTCAATTCTCCTGCCTCATTCCCTGCACAGCCACTTACCTGTTCCCTGACTTACGTGGATAATCTGATTTAAATACAAATATCAGAAGAATCGACTTCAAAAGTCCCCATAGTCTAGTATAGTCTCAACAATGTTTTAATGTCCAAAGTTCAGTGTCTTCTAAAGTTCATGCAATCTCTTAACTGTAATCCCCTGTAAAAATCAAAATTAAAAAGCAGATCACGTAATTCCAACACATAATGGCACAGGATATATCACTATTTCAAACTGCAGGGAAGAGAGCATAGTGAGGAAATACTAGACCAAAACATGACTGAAAAAACCTGCTGGGTAAACTTTAAACTTTGCATCTCCATGTCTGATGTCAAAATGCCCTTCAGATCTCCAGTTCTGTTCAGTTTGTTGACTGAAACACACTTCTTTCTCTTGGGCTGGTTCTACCTCCTGTTAGCAGCTCTCTTTGGCAGGTATTCCACAACTCTGGTATCTCCACCATTTTGGGGTCTCCAAGAAAATTCAGGCTTCAACTTCATAGGTTCACAAGGTGGTCTCTCTAGGCCTCTCTATTCAGGGACACGCCTCACACATGCCTGGCCTCAGTGGCTCTCCTTAGGCCAGGAGGCAAATTCTATAACCTGTTTAATCTATTCTAAACTCTAAAGCCAGAGCCACATGACTGAAGCTGCCAAGTTTTGCTGCTTGCTGGGGTTGGAACATGGCCTCCTCATTTAATTACATCTTTGCCAGCTTTCTGTCCTTCACTGTCTAAGCTTGGCTGTGCTGAAACTGGCTCTGGAGACCAGACTGGCCTCAAATTTAGAGATCTGCCTGACTCTGCTTTCCTGTGCAATCATTAAAGGTGTGTCCCACCACACCTGACTTTAAGCTTTTCATTAATTCACAAGTTGGAAACTTAGCTGGGTGGGATCTTGCCTTGAGGGCTAAACACATTCTATCTGCCATTTCTTGATCTGTTTATATCCTTGAACACAAGACTCAGTTGCGTTCCAGTTTTTGGTGTTCCTTTTTTCCCTTAAATTTTATATTTATAATTTACCCTGTTCTGCTTTCTCCTTTTCATGATAAATCTCCACTAGATTTACCAGTAATAACCATACTTCAGAGTCTATACTACCCTGCTTTGAGTTTTCCTCTGATAATAGAATTAATTTAGACCTCTTCCCTTTTGCCTCAGGTAGACTGTTCTGACAATGGCCAAAGATAGCCACTTTATTCACCAAAATATCATAAGAATTATCTGTAGGCTACATCCTAAAATTAATCTCCCCTGAAACCTCTTAGGTGATCCCCCAACAGTTCTAAAACCACTATGTTGTGTGCTCCTACTAGGATGGTCCATTTTTTTAACCCAAAGTACCAATGTTTAAATTCCTTCAAACAAAAACAGGTCTGAACTATCATATCAATACCCAAGTCCCTCGTACCAACTGTTATCTTTGCTAGGGTTTTTCTTACTGTGAAAAGACACTATGACCATGGCAACTCTTATAAAGAAAATTTTTAATTAGGATGACTCAGAATTCATATTCAAATTTACTAGGAAACCCTCCAAATTATAGGATTAGCATATGTCTCTCAATAGTGACCTAAAATGTAAATTACCTTAACTTTGCTGGATCGAGTGACAAGGCATCCTCCAGCTGTTCGCTGTCTGCAAGAAATACATTTCCTGACAAAATATGCATAAAATGAAAACAAAAGGATGAAAATAATAGTATAAATGAATGTACTAGGAAAGAACGAGGGTCTCTGTACTCTTATTTGGCACAATAACTTCAAAAATAGAAGTAATAATAATGAATATGACCGAATGGATAATTCATCAAGAAATAGTATACACATATGTGTGTATGTGTGTGTGTACACACACACACTCACACACACACATGAGTAAATTCAACTACACAATGGTAGCTTACTATAAACTTCCTTTTACTTCTTTCTTTTTTTGTTTTATGGGAACAAGGTCTCACTGTGTAGTGCTGGCTGACTAGACACAGTGTGCCGGCCATGCTCTCCTTGAACTCTTGCAGATCTACCTGTCTCTGCCTCTAGACTTCTGCGATTAGAGGCAAGCGTGATTATAGCTGATTCCAACTCTTATTAATGCATCATTCAGAACATAAATTAGCACAAAACTTCAGAGATAAACCATTCAGCTAAAAAGGTCTTAATATACAAGCACCTAGTTCTTTATCCAACAACTTTGGAGCATATATCCTTCTCACAACACACATAGGTTTCTCTAAAATATTTATAGTTCAGAAGATAGTCTTCATAAAAGCCAAAAATTTAAATGTTTTTGTTTTGTAATATCAAATATAGTTAGAAATGAACAACAAAAGACACACAGAAAAATGCAAAGATATAAAGATTGCATTATCAATGAATTATAAAAATAAGACACCATATATAGAAAAGAGACTGGTTGAAAAAAGAGATCAACAGGAGCAGAGAGTAATAGAGGGTGCATATGATCACAACGAGTTGTTTACACACATAAAATTGAAAATAAAGTATAGAGTATCCTAAGAGATATGTACATGGATCTACATAGGAAGAAAACAAGATCTCCTGAGAACATTGGGAGTGTGAGTGTAAGACCCAATGATCTTACAACAGAAGGACTTGAACACCCTAATACAGAAGAAGTGGGAAAAATTGACTTTATGAAAGCAATAGAGTCTCTTAAACAACATGTA
>CADCXT010005625.1:0-15898 GCA_902806775.1 Microtus agrestis
CTGCAGAGCTGGGTCTGAGCTTGACTGTACTGGCTCTTAACTTAACAGGTAAGATTTACATTCATAAAAAGACAGAAAGTAGAAAAAACTGCTTGCAATAGAAGGTTAATGGATGAACTGGCAATAGTAGAGAACATCTTAATATATTTTAAATGAGGGTGGGATTAAATATAAAGTATTTTTGTAAGAGACTTAAAAGTCCATACCAGTTTAAAACATGAGAGTTATTATTTTGAAGTCTGAAATGAGATGTAATGAACAGACAATTATAACATTAAGAATAGGAGTATTTATGTTACTTGTATGAACACACACAGAGTGAACAGGAATTGGATGAATTGGATGCTCTTGGTGGGCCCTACCAAAGGCATGCCACTGCACAAAGCACACATGCAACAGAGTCAGCAAGAGGAATTTAGAGACAAAAGCATAAGTAAACTGGGGAACCAGGAAGGGTATCCCTCAGTAAAGATGGCAGAACTTGGCTACCTGACTTGGCTTTCATCCAAGATGGCAGTAAAGTCACCTGACCTCAGTTGATATGGAGATAAGGTCACCTGACCTCAGTCAAAATGGCAGAGGTCACATGTTGTTTGGAAAAGCATGACCTCAGTCAAAATGACAGAGGTCACATGTTATTTTGACCTGCAGGGATTTTAAGTTTAATAATAATAGAGACCTAGACGCATGATCTGCCCTCTGGCTGAGCCGCCACATCACAAGCTGCAGCAGGGAGCAAAAGGCTGGAAATGAAAACAGCCAACTTATGGATCTGACCAATCTTGTTGGCAGCAGTAGCAGTGGCAGGAACAGTTTGAGGAAACTCCTTCCATTTGCCTATGTGCTGACAGTATTTAGAAAGCCCCCATAAAAGTGGACCCAGTATGAAACTGGAAGAGTGAGGGTAGGAGCTGAAGAAGTAGGGTATTAAGGTCTGGGGTTTTAGGGCCTCTAAAAGGCATTCACCCCAGGGTGGGACAGACATGGATGGCTTGCTACCCATAGCTGATACCGTGAAAACCTATGAAACGGCAGCACCACAAGACCTATAATGGGACATCTCCCCCTATAGGCAGGGTGTAAATCAGTGTGAACATCGCAGGAACTGTGGGAGAGTGCCCGCGGCCTGCAGGTGGGATGCTATAGCCTGACTGGATCCTGTCATGATGACTCGGAAGTCAGAGAAGCCAGAGCTGCTCTGAGTGGCATTTTTCAGTGAGGCAAAAAAAGAAAAGAAAAGGAAAAAAAAAGAAATAAGAATTTGAAGGACCCTGGGGCCCCAGTCATGGGTGGATCAGCCCTGGATCGTCCAAACACAGTCTTAGCTAAGGAAAGCAATGCAGAGAAAATGTCAGTGCAGGGCTCAACTCTCCATGTTTAGGAGTTGCTTCTCCCATTTCTAGGAACACCAGAAGATTGCCGGGAACTGACCAGTCAATTCCTCAGGTTTGGAGAAATGGTTAAGCTGACCAGAATGGGGAAAACTCACCAATTGAAGCCAGTGGTGTGTGTAGAAATCACGCTCAGGCATATGGAACACATGGTTGTTGTGGAAAAACCTGGTTCTGGATCCTGAACCCAGGAGAGGGGCTTGGGGAGGGAGAGCCTTCTGAGTCATGGCACCAATGAAGTTGTAAAAATAAAAATACAGGAAGATCTCTGGTGGCGGTGGCAGCAGAAATGGTGCAGGACCCGAACAACGGCAGTGAGCCATGTGGCAGCAGGCAGTGAACAGCAGTTCTGAAGAGTGGCCAGTCCCAGACAGGGATTGTGCAGTTCCACAAGTGGCTGCAGCAGGCCACGAGGAGAGATAGACAAATGGCACACCTCTAGACCATGGTGCAAGACTCTGAATGTCCTGGGCAGGGAACCAGGCAGTGGGCGAGAGAAAGATAGGCACACCATGTGGAGTGACGTTGGATATTTATTTCATTTAGTGGGTTATAAAAGGGAAAGGGGAGAAGGAGAAGAGCAGAGAGTAGGGAAGAGAGTGCGAGAGAGAAGCAGAAGGGGAAGTGGAGAAGTGGGGAGAGGCAGAAGCTGCCTCTTCTAAAGGAAGATGGAAAAGGAAGGAACTCTGGCTGGAAGCTGAATGTCAGCTTGCCTCAGCAGACAGAGGAAGGAGTGGGCATGGCTTGTCTCTTAAAGAGACAGGACAGACCATTACAATAACAAGCCCATAGTCTAGGACTCCACAGAAGCCAAGTAAGAAGGAGACCCCTAAGAGAAACATATATAGATCCTCCTAGGAAGGGGAAATAGACAAGCTCTCCTGACAAAATTGGAAGCACGGGGGTGGGGAGAAAGGGAGTGCAGAAGTGGAAGAGGATGGGAGAAGATGAGGGGGGAGGAGAACTTGGGGGAACAGAATAGTCAAGATGGAGGAGGGACAGAGTTGGAGAGCAAGGAAAGAGATATTTTGATTGAGGGAGCCATTATGGGGCTAGCAAGAAACCTGACACTGGAGTAATTTCCAGGAATCCATAAGGATGATCCCAACTAAGACTCTAAGCAATAGTTGAGAGAGGGCTCAAATTGGTCTTCTCCTGTAGAGAGATTAATGACTCTCTTAAATGTCACCATAGAACCTTCATTCAGCAACTGATGGAAACAGAGGCAGAGAACCACAATGGAGCACTGGGATGAACTCCCAAAGTCCAGTTGAAGAGTGGGAGGAGTGAGACTATGAACAAAGAGGTCAAGACCATGATGGGGACACCCACTGAAACAGTATACCTGAGCTAAGGGGAGCTCAACAACTCTAGCTGGGGAGGAAAGGAACCAGTATATGATGAACTAGGGCCTTGGAATGTGGGTGACAGTTGTATAACTGGGAGGGCCACTGGCAGTGGGACCAGGATTTATCTCTACTGCTTGTACTGGCTTTTTTGAACCCATTTTCTTTGGATGTATACCTTGCTCAGCCTAGATACAGTAGGGAGGGCCTTGGTCCTTCCTCAAAGCAATGTAACTTACTCTTTCTGAGGAGTGGATGGGAGTGGGGTGGGGGAAAGGTGGAGGGGAAGGGAAGGAGGGGAGGGAGTGGGAACTGAAATTGGTATGTAAAATAAAAAGATTTTTTTTTATAAAAAAAGAAAAGAAAAAATTCCATAGGCGACACCACCCAGGAGGGGCAAGCATAAGGAGAAATACCTGGCATTCCAAACCATTAGATAGAGTTACTAAATGTCTTTGAACCTTGGTCTTCACCCACACCGAGACCTGTTTGTCTGGTAAGGGCACCCACACAAAGACCTGTTTGTCTGGTAAGGGCAGTGTCTTCTATTTTTTTGAAATTCCTATCTGGTCTGATAGCAAAGGTAATTGTGGGAGATTGACTTTATGTAAATTTGACTATTTGGAACAAAGGGTAAATGTTATCACTCTAAGGTCTCATGGAAGTTCATTCCATACCTCCCATACAGAAGAAGTTACACTGCTGAGGTATTTTGGGAATGAATCCCATTTTGAAGGGAGAAACGCCATGATTTCACAAGATTTTTACAGAACTGGCAGTGACTTATCCGAAAGAGAAGTGTTCCTGCAGCTCTGCTGAACAGGTTCTCCAATGTGGATTTGCACATACACACTTCAAGTGGATTAGTCTAACAGATCTGTCAGCTGTACATTACTGTATCAAACTAGTGGGCTCACCACACTTTCCCATCCTCCTTTCCCTCCTCTTCCTTTTCCCTTCTCCCTCTCCTTGTCCCTTCTCTTTCTTCCCCTCTCCCTTCCTCACCTCTCTTCCTCCTCTCCCTACTCATTTTCTTCTTTCTCATTCATTCCATTTTCCTCCTCCCCTCATTTTCCCCTCCTCCTTTTGCTTCTCTTGCCTTCTCCCTTCCTTTCTTGTCCTCTCTTCCTCCTCAGCCTCGCTCCTTATTGCCTTCCATCCTTTTCCCCTTCTTTTTCTCAGCCTCTCCTGCGGGGCAGTTCTGAAGTTAAGCCTAAAAGCTGCATTTTCTCATCCTGATATCAGCAGGAGTTTGTTTTCTCCCCACTTGCCCAGGTGCCAGCAGACCCCAAGCAGTTAGGCTTCCTGTGGACGTGCCCCAAAGTGCCCCAATGCAGGTAACATCTGATAAGCTCAGTGTCTTCAAGGCTACAGAAACTGCTTATCTGACCACTGAAACAACCAAGGCTGGACTTTCTATGACCTTATAAGGTTTCTTCCTTTGGCCTCTGCTGCCTCTGAGTTCACGAATGAAGCACCCTTGATGTTATTGCCCCAAACCAATGACATTCCACCACATGGACCCAAAAAGCCATTCTTCCTAGAATAAAAATGTCCCTTGCCCCTCTGGATAAGAAAGCTCTCCCTAACACAGCCTCCAGATTGTTATTCCCCTCAAGCACATTGTACAAATAGCCAATCAGGATGCACCTTTGGTCCTGCCCATCCTCTGCCTTTTCCCCTCCCAACCACGCCTGGACAAAGCTGGGGTTTGAACCCAGTACTCTCCCTCCTCTTCATCCTCCTCTTCCTCACTCCTCTCCTCCCTTCTCTCTCCTCCTTCTCCAACTCCTTCCAACCTTTCTACTCCTCCTCTTCTTCCTCTTAATTTTCTTTCTAGTGTTTTCTTTCTCTCTGCCTTGCTCCCTTTCCTCATCTTCTTCCTCTTCTTCTTCCCTTTGTTTCCTCCCCATGCTCTTTCTCCATCTTCCTTCCCCTACTTCTTCTCCTTTTACCTTCTCCACCTTTCCTTTGCTACCACATCTTCTGTGTTCTCTTTTGCTTCATCCTCCACTACTCTTCCTCCTCTCCTACTGCCCCTCCTTCTTCTGTTCTTCCCTCATGTTATCTTTCTATTCCCCTTTCTCCTCCTCCCCTTTCTTATTCCATTTTTCTACTCCTCCCCTTCCTCCATTCCTTCTCTTCCCTGCTGTCTCTTCTCATGTTTCACCTTCTGTTCTTTCCCTCTTCCACCACTCCTTCCTTTCTCCTTTCTCCTTCTTCCCTTACTTTTCTTCCTCATCCCTTTCTCTATTCTTCTTTCCCTCTTTCTCTTCTGTCTCTCTTCCTCCCTTCTTATTTTCTTCCTTCTCTTCTTCTCCCGTCCTCTCCTTTCCTCTTCCTCCTTCTCCTCCCTCACCTTCTCATCTTCCTCTCCCTTTCTCCTCCCTCTCCTCTTCTTCTCCTTTCTCCATCCTTCTTTTTCCCCTCACCTCTTCTTCCTCTCTCCTCCTCTTCCTCTCCTTTCTCCATCCTTCTTTTTCCCTTACCTCTTCTTCCTCTCTCCTCCTCCCTCCTCTTCTTCTCTTCTTCTTTTTCTTCCCTCAACTCTCCTCTCTTTCTCCTCCTCCCTCACCGTCCCTTCTACCTCTCCCCCTCCTCTTTCTACTCTCCCTCTTCTCCTTCTCCATCCCTCCATTCCCTATCTTTCTCCTTTCCCTCTTTCTCTTCATTCTCTCTTCCCTCTCTTCTTCCCTTCCGATCCCTCCTCTCCTTTTTCTCATCCATATCTTTCTCCATATCCTCCTGCGCCTCTTCTCCTCTTTCTCTTTTCCTTCCTTTCCTTTTCTTCATTACCCTTCTCTGTCTCCTCCCACTCTCCTTTCTCCCTTTTCTTCTCCCCATTCTACTTTCCCTCCTCCTTCTTCTCCCCATCTTGTCTTCCTCCTGCTCCTTCTCCTTCACCTCCTCCTCTTCCTCCTCCTCTATCTCCTCTCCTTTCCTTTATTCCCCTCCACTCCTTTCCACCAATTTCTCTCCTCCCCTCACTACCTCTCCCTCCTCACCTCCCCCTCTCTAGCCTCCCTTTCACTTTATCCCCATCTTTCTTTTTCCTTCTCCTTAGTCCTTCCTCTTTTTCTTCCCATTTCTTTCACTTTTGATACCAAGGAGTAAACCCAGGGCCTCCTTAGCTACGTCTCTAATCCTTTTATATTTCTAAATGATTTTATATTTTAAATAATGTGTATGCATATGTTTGGAGCATATCCATTATGTTGAACCTTTAGCACTAGGAATGAGGCCATGTCCTCTGTGTTCAGGTAATATGTGTTCATGTAATATGTACACATATTACATGATGTAATGTGTGTAATGTAATATGTGTTCATGTAATATATGCTCATGTAATATCATGTATATGATGTACATGTAACATCATGTAATATGAAAACTTAGTAGAAACCCATAATGTGTAAGTAATAGAAGCACCAACATTCAAGCAATGTTGTCAAATAAGCAACGCAAATTCTTTTAGTGAACATTTATTTGTTGTTAAAATACTGATAAAACATTTAATATTTTTATTTCTGTTCACAACAATAAGCAGATTGAAATATTAAGCCCTGTTATCCTTTGACAGTTTTCAAGAACAACTATAATAAATATAGCAAACACACAAATGTTTACTGCTCCAGGTCATAACAGGGAGTGGTCAGCTGACCTTCACAGGGCTTGGCAACAATACTCAGCAGAAGCCACTTTGTAATTGCTGGCACTAAATAGAGAAGTGGAATTCTCAGCTAGGTATTTAAGGAAATCGTGCAGATACCTAAACACTCGCATAGGCCTATGCCTACTAAGGAGGGAATGGGTCAATACAGTCCCAATTTGAGTAAATAATCGTAGGAGGTGTGGAGCCCCATAAACCTGAGACATTGGAATATGAGGATAAGCCAGGTGGATTTCGGCAAACTGGAGCTTTTCAAACTTGCAGAGTAGCTGGGTGCCCAGCACCCTGTTGAAGTACTCTCTTATTCCATATACAAGTTCATCAATAGAATATTCCCTATTATCAGCCTTTCCCTGTGATTTCACAAAAGTAACATACTCCGCGAGAATAGTATCTACATTCTTCTCAGCAGGGAGTTGGAATAACTGCTTATGCTTGTTTATCAGTTCCCAGTCCTCAACAAGACATAGCTTAAGTTCATCAGGCAACTTCAATTCAACTCCCATTCTCACCTTCCCTGCCTGCCAAGATTGACCAGTGGTGATAGTCCCAGCCACAATCTGGTGAGGAATCTGTGGTACTATGCTGGTAACCCTGCCAACTCTGTTTTCTCGAATATTCTGCATGTTCTTTGGCACTGGCGTGTTAGGCGCGGATCCTGAAGAAGAGGGTTTCTCTACAGGAAAGCTCTTTTCCCTGGAGTGATGACTTTTCCCCAGAGGGAAGGTGTAGCTGCTTTGGGACAACTGACTTCTCTCCTCAGAATGAAGTTTCTCAAAACAGATGACTTTCTTTTCCATCTCACCTTTCTCAGCAGAGAGTTTTCTCTCTGCAGGGCATTCTTTCTCGACAAAGTGACCTCTCTCCCCTGTGTGCACTTTCTATGCAGAGCAGACTCTCTGGGAAGATAGGCTTTTCTCTGCGGGACAACTTGTTTGGGGAGGGCATCTTCCCAGGGCAGATAGATTTTTCTCTGCAAGTTGGCTTTTCTTTGGAGGCCTATGTCTCCCTGTGGGGTCATCTTTCCCTGCAGAGGGTCCTCTCCCTGCCGAGTTACCCCTCTCAACTGAGTGACACCCCTCTGCAGGGCAGATTTTCTTTGGAGCCTGACCACTTTCTGTGGGGCAATCTTTTGCTGCAAAGGATCCTCTCTCTGCATAATTGGCCCTTTCATCTGAATGACCCTCTTTTCCGCGAGAGGGTCCTCTCTTTGCAGGGATAGCGCTCTCAGATGAATGACCCTCTTTGGCCCAGTAAGTTTTGATGGGTTGACCACTCCCTGCAGGGCGATCTTCACCTGCAAAGGGTCTTCCTGCTGCTGAGTTACCCTTTTCATCTGAGCGACCCTCCTCTGTAGGGCAACTTTTCTTCTGAGGCTGACCTCTCCATGCAGGGTGATCTTCACCTGCGGAGGGTCCTCTTGCAGCCACGTTACCCCACTCGAATGAGTAACCCTTCTCTGCTGGATAACTTTTTCTGAGGCGACGCCTCCTTGTGCGGCAGTCTTTTCCAGGAGAGGGTCCTCTATTTGCAGAGTTACCCTTTTTGGATAAATGACTCTCCTCGGCAAGGCAGCTTTTGAAGAGGTGACCTCTCAGTGCAGCGCTAGTCTTCTCTGGTGAGCAACCCTTCCCTGCCACGTGATTTTTTTCAGATGGCCGAACTCTCCCTATGGGCTGAGCTTTCTTCTCTGTGGAGAGTCCTTTCTTTACAGAATGGCCTCTATCTAGCTGGTGATCGCTCCTCAGAAATAAATTTTTTGACTGAGGGGTCTTTCTCTTCAGGGTGATGGTTCTCAGTAGAGCGACCTCTCCCATCAAAGTAACCTTTCTCAGTAGAAGCACTTTTCTTAGTAGAAAGTCCTTTCTTTACAGGTTGATCTCTCATGATAGGGCAGCCTCTCTCAGCCAATCCACATCTCTCTGTAGAGTGACGTTTTTCTGTAAGACGGCTTTTCTTGATAAGGCGACCTCTCTGTGTAGGAAGATCTTTTTAACAGAGAGATGCTTTTCAGATGAATGGCTTTTCTTAGAGAAGTGACGCTCCTTCCCAGGGAGGCGCCTGTCAGAGGGGGACTTTCCGGCAGAGGAAAATTTCCCTCTAGTACAACGTTTTCCAAGAGAATGGTGTTTCCTGGTAGAGGATCTCTTAGCACGATGTTTCTCAGCCAACAAAGGCTTCTCAACCAAGGTGCTCTTAACTGTAGTGCAGTGCTTCTCAGCAGTGGGACTTTTATCAGCAACGTGATACTTCTCGGGGGAGGGATTTTTCTCTGTTCTTCGGGTTTTCCCATGGGAGCGACCTCTCTCCACTGAGCGACTTTTTGTGGCAGGGCAACCCTGTGGTCTTCCTGGAAGAGCTGGTTGACGATTCCTCGGCTCGGCTGATTTTTGTTCTGATGAATAATTTCTCAGCTTTCTGACATCCTGTAGCTTGGTGTCTGCTTCCTGAAGTCATCTCCTTCCCCAAAATGTTGGTCACGAACATGAGGTCCTTTCTTTCTGGAACTCATTTAAGTAATACTAACGAATTCCCAGGTTTGCTAATATTATCTGGGAAAATGGACTGGACACACATCCTAGAAGTCTGTTGTCTGAATTAGTTCTAAAACCAGGACCAAATCTCCCGATTGTTTACCAAATTTAGCTCTTTTTTAAGGACGGTAGAGGAGCGGCATTCTGCCTGTCTAACCGCCAGCAGAAACTGAGGTTTCTCTGGAAACTATCTGTAAACAAACGTCATCTTAGGGGCGGGCTTACACCCTTCGGCCAATCGGGAGTCATATGTAAATTATACTATGTTCCATAGCCAAATGATTGGCCCACCACTCTGATGTCATAGTGATGACATGTGGGGCGGGGGAGTAGGCAATTTTTAAAGACCAGGTTGTCCTTAAGAACACAAAGATCCCCAAGCTAATGCCTCTTCAGTGCTGGCATTAAAGGCCTGCATGCCCTGCTCATCTTTCTTGATTAATGTGACTTCCTTCCTCTTACTCTTTCTATGCCTAAATCACTTGGTCCCTACTCTTCAATCCTGAGTGCAAGGGTGTGGAGAAGCTCTAAACTTAAGGGCCCTGCAGCCCAGAAGGAGACAAAGAAAAGAGTGTCATCTCCAGCCTATCGTCACCGAGGAAGAATAGGTCTCTTTCCACTCTCCCTTTTTACATTGCCTCCAGATTTGGTACACTTCTGAACATGGCAACGAGTTCATTTCCATTTACCCTGAGAATGTAAGGATGATAAATTAATCTATTAAATTGTGTATCTCAAAAAATAAACAGATAGACTGAAAGTTTAAAAAAACTTGGAAAAGATACAAGATATAAATTGCAAGCCTAACAGGGAGAAGAGCGAGCAGAGAAAAATTTAGAGCTCAATAAAAATCAATAAAAAAATTACGGATATCATGCAATGTTGACTAGAGTGTGGGAAACTTACTACACATTTTTGGTGGGAATTTAAATACATATAATCATTCTTTTGGATAATTTGGAATCATTATATCTAATTTTAAAATGCAAATGTACTTTGATACAGTAATTTGACTTACAAAAATGCTTGCATATCTGTACAAGAATGTTTATAGTTTATAAGAGTATAAATAACCTAATGCTCCATCTGTAGTAGAAAGTTTATATAGATTATTATCTTTTGGCTGTGAAATACTACTGTATCACTGAAAATAAAATGTACTTCCATAGAGAAAAACATTGTAAGCCTAAGAAAGCTAGAGTGGCAATGTAAGTATCCGACAAAAAACACTTTAAAACGAAAATATTACAGGCTAAAGAATGCTTTCTAATGATGAAAAGGTTGATTGTAATAGGAAGCTATTACAATCGCCTAAGAACAGAGAAAAATACAGGAAGCAAAACGTCACAGAGCTATAATAGACAGTTCTAAATACTAATTGGAGATTTCGGTAACTACTTTCAGTAGTGGTTAGGACACTAGAGAGTCGTTAAATGTGAGATAAAAGACTTGAACAACACTAAGAAGCAAATAGTCCTAGAAATACGTCTACACAATCCACCCAAGAGTAGCAGAACAGACATTCTTCTCAGGTGAATGTAGAACATTCTCCATGTTAGATCATACACTGGCAAGAAGAAAAAGCAAAGAAAAGTGTAGAATTAAGTACGCACTTTAATCACAATGGAATGAAGTTAGAAGTCGTTAGCAAGGAAATATATGAAAATAAAAATCTGTCTAAACTAAATAGTGTAACAATGTGTAAAAGAAGAAATTAAAAAGGGAAATTAGAATATATATTGAAAACACTACAAATGGTGGTGAAGGCCTACAATCCCAGCCACTTGAGCTGCTGAGGCAGGAGAATTGAAAGTTCAACTACAGAGAAAATATGTTGGAAATAGAAATGCAAATGAAGACAAAATATATGAATATCTATAAGACATTACTAAATTAGTGCTTAGCGACAATTTTAAAGTGTGAGTGCCTTTTTAAAAACCAAGACAAGGGGGCTGGAGAGATGGTGCAGCAGTTACAAGCCCTTGCTCTTCTTGCAAAGGACCCAGTTTGGGTCCTGCAAGCCACATTCAGGAGTCACAACCATTTGAAATTCTAGCGCCAAGGATTGTGATACCTTCTGGGCTCTTCACGTACCCATATACGCATGCTCATACATACAAAGGTACACACCCACACAAA
The DNA here is from genome assembly GCA_902806775.1 of Microtus agrestis. Taxonomy (NCBI): domain Eukaryota; kingdom Metazoa; phylum Chordata; class Mammalia; order Rodentia; family Cricetidae; genus Microtus; species Microtus agrestis. Next base: position 11,081 of record CADCXT010005625.1, read on the forward strand.
CACATACACATACATCTTTTAAAAAAAGTATCAACTCAATAACCTGATCATTTGTCTCAAGACACTAAAACAAGCAAGAAGTATAAAATGATGGAGATTTGGGTGGAAATTAAAAAAATATAGAATAGCAAAACAGTACATAAAATCGATTTATCCCATTTCCATAATGGTGGGAAACATGGTTAAAGTGACCACAACTTAGGCAGTACCCACCGAGCCCTCTGCTTGTCATTGTATCTCCCATTTACTAGACTAAGGAGGCAATGTCAGGCTTCCAAGATGGTTTATTTCAAAACTGAGTCATATTAAAAAAAAAACTGGCATTTGAGCTGGGCAGTGGTGGTGCATGCCTTTAATCCCAGCATTCACGAGGCAGAGGCAGGCAGATCTCTGTGAGTTCAAGGCCAGCCTGGTCTACAAGAGCTAGTTCCAGGACAGGCACCAAAGCTACAGAGAAACCCTTTCTCAAAACAACAACAAACAACCTCCCCCCAACTGGCATTTGTAACAGTACATCATAAAAGATCAGGAAAATGAGGTTCCCAGTCTCTCTGTGAGCTATATTTATGGTTTAAGTTTCTTTTGATACTAAAGGTTCTTAATTCAAGAATTATATTTTTATGCTCAAACTTATCATGGAAAAATTATAAAATCCTAATGCTATGATAGAGTTATAATTTATTATAAACTATTACAGATAACTAAGATACACAATTTATTGGTCAGTCATGCTTAGTACAGATGTAATTCATTTACGGGGACAAGCTTGAAGAGAGAGAACAATTTTTATTTCCAATCACACTATGCTCTGTATATGTTGTCAATATTAAGTCTAAAGACAGTAAAGCAAAACAAGTTTAAAGTAAACTTAAAGTTTGTTTAATGTAAAATGATACTCAAAATCCTGTATTATAAAAATTGATTATAAAAGACGGAATACTTATGCAAAATGGGTTAAATTTCAACACACTTGCATTGCAGCAAACCTCGTGGCTCAAGCAGTTCCCTTAGATGGAGCACAAGTTCTTTTGGATGGAGCACCATCCCATCACATTAAGTTGCATGCTAGACTCATTTCAGGACAAGGATGAAGTAAGACCTGCCAGAAGTCTGCTGCTTCTGCCTCTGGCTGTGTAGACATGACCAGCTCCAGTCAAGTATGCCAAATCAGAAAAAGAAAACAAAATTCTCTTCATCATAAAGGTAAATTATCCCTCATGTCTCACACGACAGGGGAGATAGTTTCTCTTACCCAGTAAAGGGTCTTAGAGTCTACACCCACATCTTAAATATCTCAAACAACAGAAAGGCAAATGACAATTCCTGTGCCCTCAATGTCTCCCTGATGGACATAAGAGGATGCTGTGAACAAGGGAACCTTGTACCTAAGCCTATCACCTGACTGGTATGGGACCCACATGCTAGTTCAATTGGAAATGCCTGATACCCTTGAATTTGAGTCTTTCTCTTAGTAAAAACTAATTCTATGATCTATACTCCACCCATGTTCCCTCGTTAAAGGAGATGCCAAACATCTGCCATCAAACCCACAACTTTGGAATGTTACCCAGAATAGCTAAGAGGTATCATTGACAGCTGGTTTTATATCCAGAGTGTCAACAAATGATTCTATTCAGTCATATCCCAAGCCTTTAGATTCTTTAGGAGAAGACGACATAAATAAAGGAGGTTCTCTTCAACCTGGACTCACCTGTGGTGCTTTGGGAACACAATCTAGTCTCTACCCAGATAGAGATCTCTAGGGCCAATATCTATGCTCTCACCTTGACCCTACAAGAAGTAGAAGGGCTTTGACACTGGTGTTTGTGGGTGTTCCTAAGAAATTCCACAAGCCAAAGGCTCATTTAATTTGGTTGCCTTGCTTTACAAATTATGCCTCTAAACAACTGATCTATTTTAAATAAAATGATATTAAAATCATGATTACTGCTGTCAGCATATGGTGACCTAGAGACTTTTTCACCGACAGGAGGAGTCAAGAGTTGATATTAGCCTTCTTCTCAGCTCAGTCAATGTTACATTATTGATTATAGATTTGACATGACTGACTGCTTTCACCTGTTGGTTAAGTGTATGGAATGAAACCATTTTAGAGAATTTTTTTAAAGGTTCTGTAAATAAGATTAATTTTAGAAAACATTGTAAAGCTGATGATTCTCTCTAGACAAGGCAGTCATTGTTTCTGGGACTATACACTTTAAATTGGAAATTGAAAAATAATTTCTTTTGGGGACTGCAACTTTGAACTAAACTGTCTTCCCATCAGCCTGATATTTACTGGAATATATTTGCTGGAATATATATATATATATATATATATATATATATATATAAAACAATTTGATGTTAACAAAAACACGTATAGTCATGTTTTCAAATACAAAACATGATCATTTAAGGTAATAGGCCCAATTTTTAAAATTTCAACTTATCAGGGGCTGGAGAGAGGAAGAAAGAATAGACATTGTATAATGAATGGGGACTTTCCATTCTGCAAGATGAGAAAGTTCTGGAGATCTGCTTCATAACAATGTAAATACACTTAACCCTAAAGAAGTGTATGTTTAACAATGGTTAAAATGCTACTTCTATGTTCTTGTGTGGTTTTGCCACACCCAGCAGTAAATGAAAATGTAAAAACAGCATTTTGTGTGTGGGGAGTGGTCTTAGTTTCCCAGTGCTTTGTTGGAGCCTTTTAATTTTTGGTTAACCTTACAGGTCTTTTGAGTATTTATTATGGTTTTGGGTTCTGTGGATTTTTTTGTTGCTATGTGTGTAAAAACATGTGTCTCTGCATCTATATATGGTTCTTGTGCTTTTCTTTGTCTCTTTTTTCTTTTTTTATTATTTATTTATTAAAGATTTCTGTCTCCTCCCCGCCACTGCCTCCCATTTCCCTCCCCCTCCCGAGTCAACTCCCCCTCCCTCGTCAGCCCAAAGAGCAGTCAGGGTTCCCTGCCTGTGGGGAGTCCAAGGACCTCCCACCGCCTTCCAGGTCTCGTAAGGTGAACATCCAAAAAGCCTAGGCTCCCACAAAGCCAGAACATGCAGTAGGATCAAAACCCAGTGCCATTGTTCTTGACTTATCAGCAGTCCTCATTGTACTCTATGTTCAGTGAGTCCGGTTTTATCCCAGGCTTTTTCAGACCCAGGCCAGCTGGCCTTGGTGAGTTCCCAATAGAACATCCCCATTGTCTCAGTGTGTGGGTGCACCCCTCGTGGTCCTGAGTTCCTTGCTTGTGTTCTCTCTCCTTCTGCTCCTGATTTGAACCTAGGGATTTCAGTCCGGTGCTCCAATGTGGGACTCTGTCTCTGTCTCCTTTCATCGCCTGATGAAGGTTAATATCCAGGAGGATGCCTATATGTTTTTCTTTGGGTTCACCTTCTTATTTAGCTTCTCTAGGATCATGAATTATAGGCTCAATGTCCTTTATTTATGGCTAGAAACCAAATATGAGTGAGTACATCCCATGTTCCTCTTTTTGGGTCTGGCTTACCTCACTCAGGATAGTGTTTTCTATTTCCATCCATTTGTGTGCAAAATTCAAGATGTCATTGTTTTTTTACCGCTGAGTAGTACTCTAATGTGTATATATTCCATACTTTCTACATTCATTCTTCCATTGAAGGGCATCTAGGCTGTTTCCAGGTTCTGGCTATTACACACAATGCTGCTATGACCATAGTTGAGCATATACTTTTGTTGTATGATAGGGCATCTCTTGGGTATATTCCCAAGAGTGTTATTGCTGGGTCCATGTGTAGGTTGATCCTGAATTGCCTGAGGAACCGCCACACTGATTTCCAAAGTGGTTGCACAAGTTTGCATTCCCACCAGCAATGGATGAGTATACACCTTTCTCCACAACTTCTCCATCAAAGGCTATCATTGGTGTTTTTGATTTTAGCCGTTCTGACAGGTGTAAGATGGTATCTTAAAGTTGTCTTGATTTGCATTTCTCTGATCGCTAAGAAAGTTGAGCATTACCTTAGGTGTCTTTTGGCCATTTGAACTTCTTTTATTGAGAATTCTCTGTTCAACTCAGTGCCCCATTTTTTAATTGGGTTAATTAGCATTTTAAAGTCTAGTTTCTTGAGTTCTTTATATATTTTGGAGATCAGACCTTTGTCAGTTGTGGGGTTGGTGAAGATCTTCTCCCAGTCAGTAGGTTGCCTTTTTGTCTTAGTGACAGTGTCCTTTGCTCTACAGAAGCTTCTCAGTCTCAGGAGGTCCCATTTATTCAATGATGCCCTTAATGTCTGTGCTGCTGGGGTTATACATAGGAAGTGGTCTCCAGCACCCATATATTGTAGAGTACTTCCCACTTTCTCTTCTATCAGGTTCAGTGTGTTCAGACTGATATTGAGGTCTTTAATCCATTTGGACTTGTGTTGCGGGAGGTCCTTCTGCTCCTCTGGCCAATAGCTGCTGAGATACCAGCCCATTGGGGCATCGTCTCTCTCTTTAAAAAAGCGGTCACTTCCCTCCTCATGCTCTCTTTGCTTCCTGCTCTGTTTCCGGCGACTAGATTCCTTCCTGATTACGCAGAGGGCTGTTGTCTGGGATGGTGATCTGTAAGTTTTTTTCCCCTTTAAATAAATACCACCCTATTAATCATAATTCCAAACTGGTGTGGGATTGTTTATGACTTACGCCTTCATATGGCGCCCGACATTTGGTTTTAGGACCCCTCCTTCCTCTGCTCAGCTGCCTGCTGCCAGCTTGGCTTGGCGCGAGCCCTTCCTCCCTCAGCCACTGCCTGTGCCTTGCGGCCTGTGCCTTGTGTGTGGAGCCAG